>SJYX01013089.1:323858-341238 GCA_006410675.1 Oreotragus oreotragus | reverse complement strand
TGGTTTTCACCACTTTCTTCAATTTAAGTCTGAATTTGGCAATAAGGAGTTCATGATCTGAGCCACAGTCAGCTCTTGGTCTTGTTTTTGTTGACTGTATAGAGCTTCTCCCCCTTTGCTGCAAAAAATATAATCAATCTGATTTTGGTGTTTACCATCTGGTGATGTCCATGGGTAGAGTCTTCTCCTCTGTTGTTGGAAGAGGGTGTTTGCTATGACCAGTGCGTTCTCTTGGCAAAATTCTATTAGCCTTTGCCCTACTTCATTCTGCATTCCAAGGCCAAATTTGTCTGTTACCTCAGGTGTTTCTTGACTTCCTATTTTTGCTTTCTACTCCCTTATAATGAAAAGGATATATATATATATATATATATATATATATATATTTGAGTTATTTCTAAAAAGTCTTGTAGGTCTTCATAGAACCATTCAACTTCAGCTTCTTCAGCATTACTGGTTGGGGTATAGGCTTGGATTATCGTGATATTGAATATTTTGCCTTGGAACAGAACAGAGATCATTCTGTCATGTTTGAGATTGCATCCAAGTACAGCATTTCGGACTCTTTTGTTGACCATGATGGCTACTCCATTTCTTCTAAGGAATTCCTGCCTGCAGTAGTAGATCCTAGAATGTCAACGTTCACTCTTGCCTTCTCCTGTTTGACTACTTCCAATTTGCCTTGCTTCATGGACCTGACATTCCAGGTTCCTATGCAATATAGCTCTTTACAGCATTGGACCTTGCTTCTATCACCAGTCACATCCACAACTGGGTGTTGTTTTTTTCTTTGGTTCCATCTCTTTATTCTTTCTGGAGTTATTTCTCTACTGATCTCCAGTAGCATATTGGGTACCTACCGATCTGGGGAGTTCCTGTTTCAGTATCTTATCATTTTGTCTTTGCATACTGTTCATAGGGTTCTCAAGACAAGAATACTGAAGTTGTTTGCCATTTCCTACTCCAATGGACCACAATCTGTGAGACCTCTCTATCATGACCCTCCTGTCTTGGGTGGCCCCACACGGCATGGCTTAGTTTCATTGAGTTACACAAGGCTGTGGTACATGTGATCAGATTGGCTAGTTTTCTATGATTATGGTTTCAGTGTGTTTGCCATCTGATGCCATCTTGCAACACCTACCATCTTATTTGGGTTTTTCTTACCTTGGTCGTGGGGTATCTCTTCACGGCTGCTTTAGCAAAGTGCAGCCGCTGCTCTTTACCTCGTACAAGGTGTATCTCCTCCCAGTCATCCCTCCTGTGCCCACGCAGCCACCACTCCTTGGATGTGGGGTTGCTCCTCTTGGCTGCCACCCCTGACCTTGGGGTTGATGATTCAACAGATGTTTGCAATTTGATTTCTGGTTCCTCTGCCTTTTCTAAATCCAGCTGGAACATCTGCAAGTTCACAGTTCATGTATTGCTGAAGCCTGGCTTGGAGAATTTTTAGCATTACTTTACTAGCATGTGATATGAGTGTAATTGTGTGGTAGTTTCAGCATCATTTGGCAATGCCTTTCTTTGAGATTGGAATGTAAACACCATTTCCAGTTTTGTGGCCACTGCTGAGTTTTCCAAATTTGTTGGTATATTGACTGCAGCACTTTCACAGCATCATCTTTTAAGATTTGAAATAGATCCACTGGAATTCCATCACCTCCTCTAGCTTTGTTCATAGTGATGCTTCCTAAGGCCCACTTGACCTCACATTCCAGGATGTCTGGCTCTAGGTGAGTGATCACACACCATCGTAGTTATCTGGGTCATGAAGATCTTTTGTGTATAGCTCTGTGTATTCTTGCCACCTGCTTTTAATATCTTCTGCATCTGTTGGTCCATACCATTTCTGCCCTTCATTGTGCCCATCTTTGCATAAAATGTTCCCTTGAGATCTCTAATTTTCTTGAAAAGACTTTAGTCTTTCCCATTCTATTGTTTTACTCTATTTCTTTGAATTGATTGCTGAGGAAGGCTTTCTTATCTCTTCTTGCTATTCTTTGGAATTCTCCTTTCAAATGGGTGTATCTTTCCTTTTCTCCATTGCTTTTCACTTTTCTTCTTTTCTCAGCTGCTTATAAGGCCTCCTCAGACAACCATTTGGCCTTTTTGCATTTCTTTTTCTTGGAGATGGTTTTGATCCCTGCTTCCTGTACAATGTCACAAACCTCTGTCCGCTTCGTAGTTCTTCAAGCACTCTGTCTATCAGATCTAATCTCTTGAATCTATTTGTCACTTCCACTGCCACTCCCTTCTGGTGGTACTTTTAGGGTTTTCTATTTAGCAGATTTTGTCATCTGCAAATAGTGAGAGTTTAACTTCTTTTCCAATCTGAATTCCTGTTGGTTCTTTTTCTTCTCTGGTTGCTGTGGTGAGGACTTCCAAAACTATGTTGAATAGTAGAGGTGAGAGCGGGCACCCTTTTCTTGTTCTTGATTTTAGAGGAAATGCTTTCAATTTTTTACCATTGAGAATGATGTTTCGGTTTTTCTGCCCTTCATTGTGCCCATCTTTGCATAAAATGTTCCCTTGAGATCTCTAATTTTCTTGAAAAGACTTTAGTCTTTCCCATTCTATTGTTTTACTCTATTTCTTTGAATTGATTGCTGAGGAAGGCTTTCTTATCTCTTCTTGCTATTCTTTGGAATTCTCCTTTCAAATGGGTGTATCTTTCCTTTTCTCCATTGCTTTTCACTTTTCTTCTTTTCTCAGCTGCTTATAAGGCCTCCTCAGACAACCATTTGGCCTTTTTGCATTTCTTTTTCTTGGAGATGGTTTTGATCCCTGCTTCCTGTACAATGTCACAAACCTCTGTCCGCTTCGTAGTTCTTCAAGCACTCTGTCTATCAGATCTAATCTCTTGAATCTATTTGTCACTTCCACTGCCACTCCCTTCTGGTGGTACTTTTAGGGTTTTCTATTTAGCAGATTTTGTCATCTGCAAATAGTGAGAGTTTAACTTCTTTTCCAATCTGAATTCCTGTTGGTTCTTTTTCTTCTCTGGTTGCTGTGGTGAGGACTTCCAAAACTATGTTGAATAGTAGAGGTGAGAGCGGGCACCCTTTTCTTGTTCTTGATTTTAGAGGAAATGCTTTCAATTTTTTACCATTGAGAATGATGTTTCAGTTTGTCATATATGGCTTTTATTAATGTTGATGTATACTCCTATGCCTGCTTTCTGGAGAGTTTTTTTTTTTTTAATCAGAAATGAGTGTTGAATTTTGTCAAAGTCTTTCCCTTAATCTATTGAGATAATCATATGGTTTTTATATTTCCATTTGTTAATTCAGTGAATCACATTGATTGTGAATACTGAAGAATCCTTGCACGCCTAGGTCAAAGTCTCTTTCTATATGATCTATGATCTTTTTAACATGTTGTTGGATTCTGTTTGCTAGAATGTTGTTGAGGAGTTTTGCATCTATGTTCATCAGTGATATTGACAATAATTTTCTTTTTTGATGGCATCATTGTCTGGCTTTGGAATTAAGATGATGGTGGCCTCATGTACTGAATTTTGGAGTTTAAATTTCTCTGCAATTTTTTGGAAGTTGAGTAGGACAGGTGTTAGTCTTCCCTAAATTTTTTGCAGAATTCATCTTTGAAGCTATCTAGTTCTGAGCTTTTGTTGGAAGATTTTTGATTACAGTTTTGATTTCTGTGCTTGTGTCTTTACTTGTTTTATAAAGAAGTTGCACATATACAATTATTTGTAAACATTCTCATTATTCATTCCTAACTCAAGATCTACTCATAATTTATATTTCTGGCATTCTGATGGCAATATCTATGCTACTGTTTTAATGAAAATATTAAATAAACATTTTTTAATAACTTACCTAGTTTCTATGAATAGAAGACACATCATAAAGCACTAATAGAACTGAAAATAAATATTTAACACACATAAAAAAATAACACACACCATAATGGAGCACATTGTAATAAAAATTAAAAATTAAAGGTAATGGAGAAGCAATGTGACAATTTACACTTTGTTTATTTAAGGTTGACTGAGATCAATTGGCCAATGTCATTCTTTTAGGAAATGAACACACTGTCAAAGTATATTTTGAAGACCATAATGAAATGTCCAAGAAAATCAATAAATTTTTATTATAAATATGTGAGTTATACATGTGCACAGCTAAATTATCACCTTTTCTTCTGACATCACCAACAAGCCACTTGGTAGTTCACTGTCCTATGGTGGGTACCACCCACAGATAAAAACCAATAGAGATAAAGAGCAGAAAAATCTAATCCAAGAACATATTGCTCCAAAAATATTATCTACCAGTCTATAATCCATCTTTATATCATAGAGCTTTCAGAACTAGCTAATGTGGTAGAAGTGTGACATTGATGTTCCAGTAATAATATTTCCTGATTTCTTTTTTTTACGTATGTTTTAACATTGATTTGAAATAAAAGTTAGTCATTAGTATTGTCTGTAATACACATAGACAGAAGCTGATATCACTGAGCAGTTATTAAAATATTATTTTATGGTAAGACAAATATTTTAATTACAGAATTTTTGTTTTATTTTATATGATCTGTCATAAGCACAATAAATATCTAAGAAGCACTATAACAATTAAATAATGAGGGGTAAAAGATAATTCTTTATTGGAGGAAAATAGGAAAAAAAATCCGATGGTTTCTGTAGAAAACCATCATTGACTTAGTACTTAAATTTTTCATAAGTTTACAATAGAAAGCATTTTTTATGAGTACTTAAATAACCACAGAATGGAAGACATTCTTGTCATTCATGGAAGACTATTTAAATTCAAAATGAATTTGATAGTTTCCTGACATACTCAGTGTTTCTTAAAATTAACAGAAAAAGATGCAATGAAGAAGAAAAACAATAAAAAATCTAGCAATATAGTAGAAGCAATGTACTAAATATGTTACCAATATTTACTATATTATCGACTTTAATACAAAAATTATGGAGGGCATATACTAATAATATAGAAACAATTTGCCTATAGAAATATAGGCAAGATTACTGTTGTTAGCATTTTAGTCAGTAATTTTTGTAGTTATATCTCCATTCTGTTATAGTTCCTCCAACTTGGGATAAATCAGGATCATCTGGGAAAGTACAAAGGAGAATAATTAAAAGGATTAAGTGATTAAAGTACAAAATATGTATTTGAGATTAAGGGATTTCTGATGATTCAACCAGAAGATGAAAAGTCTCTTGATAATGATGGAATGACTTATATCCTTTACAGAGTACTGAACCTCTATGGAAACTTGAGCTTGCATATCTGTTTATAATTACTTTTGATTTCAGGGTAGACTTTGTTTTAACTGAAGAGTGGTGACAGCAGCAGAAGCTGAAAAAACAGAGAAAGACAATAGTAATGAAAATGTATTGTGCAGAATCCACGCTATCTACTGGTTGAGATGTCCATACAGCCTACATTTCCACAGTGCCTTATCTTCACTGAATTTACTGACACTCTAGCTTGCCCCACAAAGTTGCCTGGGAAACACTGTCAAGTTTTGTCATGTTCTGTCACTGAACACCTCTCCTGCATTGCCATTAGTCTTTTAAGTGCTCTAATTTTTTCAGGTTCCTCTTTCAGACCTTAGGCATTTTCATGTCCAGTGCTTGTCACAATCATCCAATGCCTCTTTATCAGAGCCTTGGAACTCTGATCACCCAGAGTGAACTCTGAGGCAAAAATGGCATTTTATCATCCAAATAAGCATCTCCCTTCTCTGACACAAGGCTCTCAGTCTGCTGGCAAGCTTTTTGACACGAACTTTCCCTGTCTGGAGCTTCCCTGGTAACTCATATGGTAAAAAGTCTGCATGCAGTACAAGAGACCTGGGTTCATTCCCTGGGTTGGGAAGATCCCTTGGAGAAGGAAATGCCAACCCGCTTCAGTATTCTTGCCTGGAAAACCCCATGGATGGAGGACCCTGACAGGCTACAGTCCATTGGCTCGTAAAGAGTCAGACACGACTAAGCAAATTCAGTCTCCCCGTTCTGAATCACAGATCAGAGGACACTGTTTGAGTGACTGTCCCTCAGGTGTCCCATGGATGTTACTTGTACCATATACTAGATGCAAAAGAAGTTCTCATTATACATAATGAACACTTTAAGACATTAAAACTTAATTTTCTATAGGTCCCTGATGGGGAAATTCTAAGTTTCTAGGTCATAGATGTACAACTTTCAGGTAATGCTCCATAATCATCTGGATATTGACTCTGAGAGTTGAAGGCAGTAGTGGAGGAAATTATTCTGAAATTAATTCTCTGTTGTTGTTTAGTCATTGTCATGTCTGAATCTTTTGTGACTCCATGGACTGTAGTCCACCAGACTCCTCTGTCCATGAGATTTCCCAGCAAGAATACTGGAGTAGGTTGCTATTTCCTTCTCCAGGGGATCTTCTGCACTGCAGGTGGATTCTTTACTGACTTAGGCACTGCTGCTGCTGTTGCTGCTAAGTCGGTTCAGTCGTGTCCGACTCTGTGCAACCCCATAGACGGCAGCCCACCAGGCTCCCCGTCTCTGGGATTCTCCAGGCAGGAACACTGGAGTGGGTAGCCATTTCCTTCTCCAATGCATGAAAGTGAAAAGTGAAAGTGAAGTTGTTCAGTCATGTCCTACTTAGTGACCCCATGGACTGCAGCCTACCAGGCTCTTCGGTCCATGGGGTTTTCCAGGCAAGAGTACTGGAGTGAGGTGCCATTGCCTTCTCCAACTGAGGCACAAGGGGGCTCAAATGGGAAAGACATGCTTGCAACTTTGTTCTATTTGGGGTGTGTGTACTCAGTCATTTCTGACTCATTGTGACTGCATGGATTGTAGCCCACCTGGCTCCTCTGTCCATAGGATTACCCAGGCAAGAATACTGGAGTGGGTTGCCATTTCCTTCTCCAAGGGATCTTCCAGACCCCGGGATCGAACCTGAGTCTCCTACATTGACANGTTTTCCCTACTTTCTTCAATTTAAGTCTGAATTTGGTAATAAGACTGTCTCTTATACACATCTAGATGTGTATAAGAGACAGTTCCAGACCCCGGGATTGAACCTGAGTCTCCTACATTGACAGGTGGATTCTTTACCTGTGCCACCTGTGAACCCACTTTTCCTATCTTATATTGCATTCAGCATTCAAAGCAATGGCACAGTGTCATGATGAAAGGTATTCAAACTTGAGTTTGAATTTTACCTCCAATTCTTCTTGCACAGTACCAGCGTTGTAGTATTTGGACTTCTGATATCTTAGTAAAATATATCTTATATTAAGAGTCTGTTAGCCAATTTAATAAATGTAAAAATTTAGTGTTGGAGATTACAGGGATTATGGAGCTTCGTCGTTGTGTACTCAGGCTGGTGTATGAACTTCTGGTGAACTTGGTCCTCTATTGACTGTCTTTTGAAGATGATCTTTGTGCATTCAATTATCTTTCATAATTCTGAACATAACCTAGAATATGTCTGAATCGAGTTGTGGTATTCTTGCTCTCTTAGAAAAAGGTAAAATTAAATGCATAATATTTTCAGACAATCTGGTAAGTGTCTATAAAATTCTGCTTTCTTATTTATTAATTCCTCTCCAACACAGTTGTTTTATGTGGTGCCATTTCTGACACTTTAACTGGCAGCCCAGTACCCATTCTGCTTTGTTTCATAGGAATATTTGTTTTTCTAATAATGTGTATGGACTGTTGCAGTCTCTATGTACCCTTTAGAGTCACATGCTTTCTTCTTCCTTCAGCACTTGGTAAAGAATTCTCTTCATTGACTTTCCAATCTTTTTTCTCTTTTTAACTTTTGCTTTCCCTGTGGATTTCTTCTTTGTATTAGGCTGCTTTACCTGTTAGTCTTCAAATCCTTAAACTGATCAGGTTTTAAATCCTTAAACTGATCAGGCCACAGTCTCTCCTGGGTTTCCTCCCTACAGTGAACTGCAGTCAGTTGGGATTGGGATGGGAAACTGAAAACCCCAAGGAACGTTTGCTCCTCCAGCAGAGCAGATAGAGTTTGTCTTGGGATTTCTTTCTTTGAGCTCTCTCTTCATAAATTCATTCAGTGAGCTTGGTGATTCACATTGGGCCTTTATGACTCAGGCATTCATTTGGGAAACTACCTTGAAATCAAGAATCAAAACAGGTGAAATAAGAGTGAGCTCATGTGTTTAATAGTTTCTTGGGAGAGATGATTAAGAAAAGCTGTGATGATGGTTAGTAGTAAGAGAATTGATAAGAAATTAGGCAGGAAAAAAAATACTACCTTTTTCTAGATATCTTCAACTGTGTCTTGTTTGTAGTCAAATATTCTATGTAATCTCTGCTTTAAAATAGATTCAATGTACCATATATGAATCTTTGTAAACAAGTAGAAATTTCTTAAGGAGAACTAAAAGTCTATTCCTAGGAACTCATAAATATAGCTCTTGCTAAAATTCCATACTTTCCTCATCTTTCTTGCTTCTGAGATATGTATAAAATACTGATGAGCAGTAGTAGCAAGAACTGAGTAGGTCATGTTACTGTAACAGTTATAAATAGTGTAAGAGTTAATATTTTCACTAGTGCTTTTTTTCCCAATCATATCAGAAGATTTATGCCCTTTAAACTTTGAAGGTAAGCTAAATTTTTCGTTTGAGAGTAAAAAGAATATAATGTTTTTTATTCTATCATTTTACATTGATCAAGCCATGCTGAACATCATTCCTCTGGTGACTTGCATTTTCATGTAATGTCATGTTATTACTTCTAATATAGACAATTGAGGCTTCCCAGGTGGCTCTAGTGATAAAGAACCCTCCTACCAGTGCAGTAGATGCAGAATACATGGGTCTGATCCCTGGGTTGGGACGATCCCCTGGAGAAGGGCATGGCAACCCCTTCCAGTATTCTTGCCTGGAGAATCCATAGTTAGAGGATCCTGGTGGGCTTCAGTCCATAGGGTCACAAGAGCTGAACATGATTTAGCCACTAAACCAACACCACCAACTCTTGCATATACATTTTCATGACTCTTGAGAATATAAATATGCAATCACATTGTAATAGTATTATTTTAACATTTTATTTTATGTATGTGTAGAATTTTTATAAATACGGGGGTGTGTGTGTGTGCTTAATCGCTCAGTCAAGTCTGACTTCTCGGGACCCCATGAACTTACCACGTTCCTCTGTCCATGGGGATTCTCCAGGCAAGAAGACTGGAGTGGGTTGCCATAACTTTCTCCAGGGGATCGTCCCAAGCCAGAGATCAAACCTAGATCTCCTGCTTTGCTGGCAGATTCTTTACTGTCCGAGCTACCAGGGAATCCCATAAATAAATATGCATTGTACTTATTTTCAAAATGCAGGGATAAATGCATTAATTTCAAATCTGTAATTTTTTTTCAGACTTTTCTTTCACTATTCCTTCTTCTCTGTGATTTAGGAAATTCTTTTTATTACTTTAGGAAAATAGTGACCAGAACTGGCCCTTTTGTTAAATAAATTCAAAGCAAATATATATTTGTTTCTTCAAAATATGAATAGAAGTCATTTAACCTAATTATAGTTGTTAGTATTATGGTTTGGTAGTATTAATATTTGTCAAATTCTATTTGAAAACCAAAAGGGACATTTTGTTTTTATTTCAAAAATTCTTTTTTGTTGAGTGCATGTTAGGAGACAAAAAAATAAAAGCAGACAAATGTCTAGATAGAATATAAATCTCTACAGCTTTGTACCTACTTCCTCTTCTTTACTAGACAGGAAAGTTTTTTCTTTTCTATTTTTAAAGGGTTCTTTTTGGGTGGTTGTTTTTGTTTTAGTATTTTTATTGATTTGTTGACACTACAGGAAAAAGACTGAAGAGGAGAAGTGAAAAAATTTATATGAATTTGATAAGCAATGAAAATGAACAATGTTGCTTAGAAACCTAAGTGACAGTTTGTGGCAGGGAACTATGGAAAGATCCAATTTACTAGCTCTACATGCAATCCAACACTTCTCTCTCACTTTGGAGAGTTTGGATGTCACATCCTTGTCATGGAACTGGAATTTCACAAGGGACACCATTAGCAGATGCTTTTCAGAGGGTCCTCCTGGTGTTCTCTGAGGGGTAGTCATCAGCTGTGGAAGATCTGAGTTGGAGAAAACTATTGTGGCAGAAACCACAGAGTTACTGCAGGACAAGTTTTATGGCAAGCTCAGGTGGGCCTTCTCAAATGGACTGCCAAAAGCAGGGAGGAAGGCTTCTCAGGGGTGGCAATTACAGGCAACAGAAAGCATGCTGGTGGGGATACAAGTCCTCTTATTTTAACATTAAGTGTGACTCATTTCGTAGCCATAGACGTGTAATGCCAGGGTGTGTGCCTTGTGTATATAGGTATGTGTGACTGTGTAGCATTTTTTTCAGTCACATTTTTCTTCAGTATGCTGTTTCATTACATGCTTGTTTCCCCTTGTTCAGTTGCTCAGTTGTGTTCGACTCTGTGACCCCATGGACTGTAGGCCTGCAGGCTCCTCTGCCCATAGGATTTCCCAGACGAGAATATAGGACTGGTTTGCCATTTCCTGCTCCATATTTTCCCTTAAAAGTATAATATGAACATCTTTCCTAAATACTGAAGCTTTGAAAAGTAAAAAAGTAAGTTGATTATTCCCTTCTCACTCCATCTAAAGTTCTATTACCATTTTCTTCCATCTCAAAAGGACATTGGATGGAAATTTCAGTTTCCCCTTCTTGTAAGATGTATGGTACTAATATTTCCATTTTGAAATTTGCTGATCTCATCTAAAATAGCAGGTAATTACCTTCCTGCCTCCTCTCAGGGCATGTCTCTCCTAGCTGTGGATATTTTTCTAAGGAAAGGGCAAGATAAGTGTCAGCTCATAGCAACTTATATTACAACCTGATTTTTTTTTCTTCTTAAAAAAAAAAATATATATATATAATCTTTTCTAAAATTGTAATTGCATACATGGATGTTCCAGGGAGTAATGAAGTCACAGGTAAAAGTTGCTGTGTTTTCTTGGGTCATCTATTGTAATTTTGGTTGATAATCAGAAGAGAAAAAACAGGTACTTGCAAACTTTCTGAGTTGTGTCTGCATTTTTTGATGACTTGGTGTTCTTTTTTTTTTTTTTTTAAATCTGAATTCTACAAGGGGGTGCTGAAAAGGTCTTGGTGGAGACGTACAGGATGGCTCACATCATATTGGGAGTGGGAGGATGGATGAGCCCAGGGTCTAGCCAGAGAAGTATTTCAGTAAGTGACCCTAAAGTTCCTTGAACTTGAGTAGTAATTATGGTTTATGGTCTGTTTTATCTTCTTTTGAACCTTCAATTTTCTTTAAAAATTAAATCTTATCCTCTGCTGGTTTGTGAAATAAAAGATGAGTTCTACACTTAGGATATATTATTAAGGGAAATTAAGAAAGAAACTGCTTGAGATATATTACTTAAAATTGTTTCAAATTGTCTAAACAATTGGCTAAAGAATAAAAAATACTTATATAACATCAATTTGGCAATTGTAAGAAATATATTCCATAATATTCACTTCTGAAATGTAGGAAATAATGAACTAAGAATAATTTGGATACTATCCAACATACTACAGTTGTAAAGATATATATATATTTTTAAGTGCGAGTGTTTGCAAATTTATAGAACTGGAACTTTTTCAGTTTCTGATAGGCACAGCACATCAATGCAAGTTGCAGTTAGGCAATCCTGTGCATTAATTAGAAAAGGTCAAGCTGTGCAAAGGAAATGAGTGCAGTTCATATGGGTGAGAGCTTAGAAAGTACAAGCTGTGACAATGAATTCTAAATCTTAACTAATTACCGGTGGTTCCTCCAAATAAAATGACACTGAATGTTGAAGCATGCTTAAGAGGAGACTTTCTACCTTAGTTGGAAGTGTAAAGAAAATGATAATGTTATTTTTTAAGAAGTAATTTATAGCATGTATGATTATAATAACTTACTGTGAGACAAAGGAAAGTGAAAGGAAAGGTAGTCACACAGTTGTGTCTGACTCTTTGCAATCTCATGGACTGTAGCCCGTCAGACTCCTCTGTCCTTGGAATTCTCTAGGCATTATTCCTATTTGAGTGAAGAGAAAAACAAAATTCAAAGAGAATTGGCAACTTGTCAAGGTCACACAGGTTGTAAGTGACAGAACACATGAAAACCTATCCTCTCTTTCTTTGAANGATCTAATGTAGAAAATTTAATTTTTTCTGGCTAAGGATACATTCCCAGTGCTTATGATTTCTCATTTGGAGGATCATTAATGAATAAGAAAGGTTTACCAAGTTGAATCTATAATGATCTTTTATAATCTTCAGTTTTAATTATCTTCATGGAGTTGTAATTTATATTTTATTATGCATTAAAATTAATAATAGTACATTTTAGACATTTGTTACACCTGGGTTAATATAATTATGTACTCTCTAATAAACGCTACCCACCACGTTTCAACTACTATCATCCTATGAAAAATTAACTGTTTTGAAAAAAATATATCTTTATATGACCTAAAATTTAAAGTTATAAAACTATGCAGTGTTCTTTCCTTGTGTTGAATATATAATTAATTTTGTTAGTTCTTATTCAGATGAATTAGTTCTTCATAAGCTTTGATGAGTCTATCACTTAGTAGATTAATGTAACTTCAGCCCATTACACATAATGGTGGTCAAATTAATTCACTAAAACTCTGACCACATTCTGGATAGTAAACCCAGGAAAAATTAATCAGCCTAGTACTGTGCATCACATTATACTTAGAAGTGAGTCATATGAGTGTAAATTATGCAAATTATTTCTATGTCTTTTCTAAATAGTAGCAAGTATATTTTGTAGTTTAAACATTGTAAATCCTATAATTATTAAGGTGTTTCATTACTTATCGATTCTATTATAAAATATCAAATGCTTGCAGTAAATTGTGCAATCATGTACTTTATAACTAAATAAGTGTACTTTGATACATTCATGGAGGAAGACAGTTTAATTGTAAATATAAGAAATAAAGGTGTTGCAAATCTGTTTGGTCACATAATACAATAAAACAGTTTAGCAATATAATTATTTCAATAAATTCTAGGCTATTCAAACTATCACTAAGGAAGATAATATGAAATGAATGAAAAATAAGACCATAAAATATTTTAAATTGTGTCAGAACATATCTCTATGCCTTTTATTTGAAAACCAAAGTATTGACAGTTTTCATTATTTCTGATTACTTAATTCTATTTCAGAAATTAATCTGAATTCTACAAGGGGGTGCTGAAAAGGTCTTGGTGGAGACGTACAGGATGGCTCACATCATATTGGGAGTGGGAGGATGGATGAGCCCAGGGTCTAGCCAGAGAAGTATTTCAGTAAGTGACCCTAAAGTTCCTTGAACTTGAGTAGTAATTATGGTTTATGGTCTGTTTTATCTTCTTTTGAACCTTCAATTTTCTTTAAAAATTAAATCTTATCCTCTGCTGGTTTGTGAAATAAAAGATGAGTTCTACACTTAGGATATATTATTAAGGGAAATTAAGGAAGAAACTGCTTGAGATATATTACTTAAAATTGTTTCAAATTGTCTAAACAATTGGCTAAAGAATAAAAAATACTTATATAACATCAATTTGGCAATTGTAAGAAATATATTCCATAATATTCACTTCTGAAATGTAGGAAATAATGAACTAAGAATAATTTGGATACTATCCAACATACTACAGTTGTAAAGATATATATATATTTTTAAGTGCGAGTGTTTGCAAATTTATAGAACTGGAACTTTTTCAGTTTCTGATAGGCACAGCACATCAATGCAAGTTGCAGTTAGGCAATCCTGTGCATTAATTAGAAAAGGTCAAGCTGTGCAAAGGAAATGAGTGCAGTTCATATGGGTGAGAGCTTAGAAAGTACAAGCTGTGACAATGAATTCTAAATCTTAACTAATTACCGGTGGTTCCTCCAAATAAAATGACACTGAATGTTGAAGCATGCTTAAGAGGAGACTTTCTACCTTAGTTGGAAGTGTAAAGAAAATGATAATGTTATTTTTTAAGAAGTAATTTATAGCATGTATGATTATAATAACTTACTGTGAGACAAAGGAAAGTGAAAGGAAAGGTAGTCACACAGTTGTGTCTGACTCTTTGCAATCTCATGGACTGTAGCCCGTCAGACTCCTCTGTCCTTGGAATTCTCTAGGCATTATTCCTATTTGAGTGAAGAGAAAAACAAAATTCAAAGAGAATTGGCAACTTGTCAAGGTCACACAGGTTGTAAGTGACAGAACACATGAAAACCTATCCTCTCTTTCTTTGAAATATTTTCAAAGCATAATCAGTTTTAAATTAGATCAAAATTCAGCGTGGAATTTTGTTGGAATCTCATCAACACATTCATGTAAATACTTACACAGAATTTTACAAGCTTAGATAAGCTACAGAATGCTTCAGAATTATATTCAAGTTGTTGCTTTACAGGGTTAATGCTTTTAAAATATCATGTCAATATTAAATCATATAGTCTTATTTTCAGTAAGTCCTAATCATCCTAAAACTCTCTTATTAAATTTATGTGTGATCAACTCAGATTCATAGATTTACTTATTATAGTTTATTTTGCTGATAATCAGGGATCAGAATTTCAAAGAGTCAGGGAAAGTAAGACCATATTCATGGTCAGCACAGTACAGGTACTCTACAATACAAAGAACATAGCAAAAGTTCTAGTTCCTGAACTTGTGTGGCACAAAAACAAGAAATTAATTAAGGGAATGATGGGATGATGTGAGAAAGATAATTGAGCTTCAGGAAGCAGAACTGTTGTGTGGTTTCAGGATCTGAAGCAGACATGTGGCCCAGACAGAACAAAGCCAACCGTGGTAGAGAATCCAGTATGCAAATAAGTCACAGAACTACTACAAAAGGAGCCATCTTTTCAGGAACCCAGACAATAATCAGGGTGGGCCTCACCTAGCTCAGAAATCATAAAATTATATTCACCCCCGGAAAAACTGTGGATATCCGTCACCTGGGCAAAATTTGAGTAAATTACAGTGAAAGTTAAGAAGCAACAGTTAGAACTGGATGCAGAACAACAGATTGGTTCCAAATTGGGAAGGGGGTACATCAAGGCTGTATATTGTCACCCTGCTTATTTAACATATATGCAGATACATCCTGCCTAATGCCCATCTGGATGAAGCACAAGCTGAAATCAAGACTGCCAGGAGAAATATCAATAATCTCAGATATACAGATGATTCTACCCTTATGGCAGAAACTGAAAAAGAACTAAAGAGCCTCTTGAAGAAAGTGAAAGAAGATAGTGAAAAATTTGGCTTAAAATGCAACATTCAGAAAATGAAGATCATGCCATCACTTCATGGCAAATAGAAAGATGATGAAAACAGTGAGACTTTATTTTGGGGGGCTCGCAAATCACTGCAGATGGTGACTGCAGCCATGAAATTAAATGACGCTTGCTCCTTAAAAGAAAAGATATGACCAAACTAGACAGCATATTAAAAACCAGAGACATTTCTTTGCCAACAAAGGTCTATCTAGTAAAAGCTTTGGTTTCTCCAGTGGTCATGTATGGATGTGAGAGTTGGACTATAAAGAAAACTGAGTGCCAAAGAATTGATGCTCTTGAACTGTGATGTTGGAGAAGACTCTTGAGAGTCCCTTGGACTACAGGGAGATCAAGCCAATCAATCCTAAAGGAAATCAGTCTTGAATATTCATAGAAGGACTGATGTGAAGCTGAAACTCCAATACTTTGGTCACCTAATGTGAAGATCTGACTCACTGGAAAAGATTCTGATGCTGGGAAAAATTGAAGGCAGGAGGAGAAGGGAATGATAGAGGATGAGATGGTTGGATGGCATCACCGACTTGATGGATATGAATTTGAACAAGCTCTGGGAGTTGGTGATAAACAAGGAAAGCCTGGTGTGCTGCAGTCAATGAGGTCACAAAGATTTGGACACGACTGAGTGACTGAACTGAACTGAACAGTGAAAGGAGAACTATACAGAGATAGATAATAATTTTGTCCACATCTGTGAGGATATATGAAGAATTACACAGCACATATAGTAGCTTTTTACCAATATCTGTCAACACACAAAAAAGGTCTATGTTATTTTTCCCCAGTGGCGCAAAGAAACAAGTTGAAAGAATAATACTTTATATATATAATTATGTATTTATAAAAAAATATGTTTGTGAAAGGTGAAAGAGAGAGAAAGAAAGTTGCAGGCAATAAATTTCAGACCATACAAGTGGATTTTCTTGGTGGGAAAGTAAGAGAAAGCTGGCAAATTATCATGTTTGAAGTGTATGTAGACAGCTATTCAATTCCAAATTAATATTTAGTTTTTATAATTTAATAAAGATTATGTGAGAATATAAAAATAATTCAAGTATCTTCTTGACTTTATTGTTTGCTTTTAGCTTTATTCATGCTCTTGGTGATAGAGACTCTTTCAATTTCTCTGCAGTAAATCTGTCAAGCTTCATTCTCTCCTTGGATTTTATGTTTTAATATGTCTTCAAATTAGTTCAATATTAGTGTTGTAAAGTTGAATTTGTTTGGCATAAATTGAAAGACATGACTAATATTTGACACTAAGTAATTGTATCAAATCTGTATACTCCCTGCATTCAAGTGGCATTGTTATAAACATCATTTCATAATAATCAAACGCATTCAAACTTAAACCATATATCTCTCACTCATCACATTTTTCAAATATATGCTATTTTAGTCCATTCAGATTTCTGTAACAAACTGCCATAGACTGTGTGTGTGTGTGTGTTTTAATTGTACATGCTCAGTTGTGTCCGACATTTTGTGACCCCATGGAATGTAGCCCACCAGGCTCCTCTGTCCATGGTATTTTCCAGGTAAAAATACTGGACTGGATTGTCTTCTCCTCCTCCAGTGAATCTTCTGGACCCAGGAATTGAAACCATTTCTCCTGCATTGGCAAACAGATTCTTTACCACTGAGCCATAAGGAAAACCCTGAATTAATATTTATTTCTCACAGTTCTGGAGGTCAGGAAGGAAATGATCAAGGTACCTGCTAAGGATCCCCTCTCTGGGTAATAGACAGCTGTCTTCTTGCTGTGTCTTCACGTGGCAGAAAGGACAAGAGGACTCTGGGAGTCTCTTTTATAAGGTCATTAGTCCATTCATGAGGGTTCTAGCCTCACAGTCAAGTTATACCCCAAAGGCTCCACATCATCATCACTTTCAGTTCAGTCGCTCAGTCATGTCAGACCATTTATGACCCCATGAACCACAGCACGCCAGGCCTCCCTGTTCATCACCATCTCCTGGAGTTCACTCAGACTCAC
>SJYX01013089.1:288275-316599 GCA_006410675.1 Oreotragus oreotragus | reverse complement strand
AAGGAGATCAACCCTGGGATTTCTTTGGAAGGAATGGTGCTAAAGCTGAAACTCCAGTACTTTGGCCACCTCATGCAAAGAGTTGACTCATTGGAAAAGACTCTGATGCTGGGAGGGACTGGGGGCAAGAGGAGAAGGGGACGACTGAGGATGAGATGGCTGGATGGCATCATGGACTCGATGGACATGAGTCTGAGTGAACTCCGAGAGATGGTAATGAACAGGGAGGCCTGGCGTGCTGCGATTCATGAGATCACAAAGAGTCAGACACGACTGAGCAACTGAACAGAACTGAACTGAACTACATAGTGTCTTCTTGATATTTGCACACATTACATGATGAAATGGTCACTACAAGTCTACTAACCGTCTATCTTCATACAAAGTTACTACAATATTATTAACTATATTCCTTATGTTGTATGTTACATCCCTGTGACTTGTTCAGTATATAACTGGAGGTTTCTACCTCTTAATCCCCTTCACCTATTTCTTGCCCACCCCAACTCTCCCTATTAGTCTCTTTTCGTTTCATTTTGTTTGTTTTGGTTTTTAGAGTCCACATATAAGTGAGATCATGTGCTATTTGCCTTTTCCTGACTTTTTTCATTTAGCATAATACCCTCTAGATCCATCCATGTTGTTGCAAATGGCAAGATTTCATTTTTTGTGGCTGAATACTATTTCATTGTATATATATATTCATTGTATATACACACCACATCGTCTTTATACATTCATCTGTTGATAGAAACTTAGGTTCCTTTCATATATTCAGTTCAGTTCAGTTCAGTCTCTCTGACTCTTTGCGACACCATGAACCGCAGCATGCCAGGCCTCCCTGTCCATCACCAACTCCAAGAGTCCACCCAAACCCATGTCCATTGAGTCAGTGATGCCATCCAACCATCTCATCCTCTGTCATCCCTTTTTCCTCCTGCCCTCAATCTTTTCCAGCATCAGGGTCTTTTCAAATGAGTCAGCTCTTCGCATCAGGTGGCCAAAGTACTGGAGTTTCAGCTTCATCATCAGTCCTTCCAATAAACACCCAGGACTGATCTTCTTTAGGGTGGACTGTTTGGATCTTCTTGCAGTCCAAGGGACTCTCAAGAGTCCTCTCCAACACCACAGTTCAAAAGCATCAGTTCTTCAGCACTCAGCTTTCTTTATAGTCCAACTTTCACATCCATACATGACCACTGGAAAAACTGTAGCCTCCATATTTTAGCTATTGTAAATAACAGAAATAGCCATTATAACTCAAATTCGTATGTGTGCATGTGTGTTTTCCTGCAAGGAGATCAGATTGGCCAATCTTAAAAGAAATATTCATTGGAAGGACTGATGCTGAAGCTGAAGCTCCAATACTTTGGCCACCAGAAGCAAAAATCTGACTCATTGGGAAAGACCCTGATGCTGGGAAAGACTGAGGGCAGGAGGAGAAGGGGCAGCAGAGAATGTGATGGTTAAATAGCATCACTGACTCAGTGGACATGAGTCTGAGCAAACTCCGTGATAAAGTAAAGGACAGAGAAGCCTGGCGTGCTGCAGTCCGTGGGGTTGCAGAGCTGGACATGGCTGAGTGACGGAACAGCCAGCAACAGCTCCCTGTAAATACTCGGACGTGACCTGGCTGAATCACACAGGAGTTCTCTTTTTCTTTTTCCGAGGAAACTCCGTAGTGTTCTCCATAGTGGGTGCATCAATGTACAAACCCAGCAAGAGTGCGTGAGGGTTCCCTTTCCTGCACACTCTCATCAGCATTTGTTATTTGCTGTCTTTATGGTAACAACCATTTTGATAGGTGTGAGGTGGTATCTCATTGTGTTTCGGGTTTTCATTTCCCTGATGACTAATGATGTTGAACATCTTTTCGTGTGTCTGTTGGCCATCTGTATGTCTTCTTTGGAAAAAATATCTATTCAGATCCTTTGCCCATGTTTGAGTTGGTTGTTTTGTTTTTTGATGTTGAGTTGTTTGAGTTCTTTGTGTATTTTGGATACCAGCCTCTTATCAGATATATCATTTGAAAATACCTTCTCTCATTCAGTAGGCTGCCCTTTCATTTTGATAGTTTCTTCCACGGTGCAAAAGCTCCTTAGTTTGTTGTAGTGCCATTTGCTTGTTTGGAGCTCTTTTTTGTTTTTAATTTTTATTGGAGTATAGTCGCTTTACAATGCTGTGTTAGTTTCTGCTGTAAAGCAAAGTGAATCAGCCGTGTGTGTTCATGTATCCCCTTGTCTTGATTTCCTTCCCGTTTATGTCACTGCAGAGAGCTGGCTAGAGCCCCCTGTGCTATGCAGTAAGTCCTTACTTGCTTTCTGTTTTATGCATCATATTGGAGAAGGCAATGGCACCCCACTCCAGTACTCTTGCCTGGAGAGTCCCATGGATGGAGGAGCCCAGTGGGCTGCAGTCCAGGGGGTCGCTAAGCGACAGACATGACTGAGCGACTTCCCTTTCAATTTTCACTTTCATGCATTGGAGAAGGAAATGGCAACCCACTCCAGTGTTCTTGCCTGGAGAATCCCAGGGACGGGGGAGCCTGGTGGGCTGCCGTCTATGGGGTCGCACAGAGTCGAACACGAATGACGCGACTTAGCAGCAGCAGCAGCAGCAGTGTATATATGTCAATCCCAGTCTCGGTTCATCCCACCCTCCTTTCTTCCTTTGTATTCTTATATATCCATACATTCTTTCTCTGTATGTGTGTTTCTCTATTATTCCCTTGCAAATAAATTAGTGTGCACCGTTTCTCTAGAGTCCACATGTAAGCAATAATATATGATATTCGGTTTTCTTTTTCTGACTTAGGTTACTCTGTATGACGTAGTTTTGTTTTCGTTTCCATTGTCTGGGGAGATGGATCAGAACAGAAGTCTTGCTTAGATGGAGATGAAAGAGTGCACTGCTTATGTTTTCTTCTAGGAGTTTCATGGTCTCAGGTCTTACATTTAGGTTTTTAATACATTTTGAGTCTATTTTTGTATATGTTGTGAGAAAGTAGTCCACTTTGATTCCTTTGCTTGTAGTTGTCCAGTTTTCCCAGCACCATATGTTGACGAGACTGTCATTTCCACATTGTATACCCTTGCCTTCTCTGCCATAGATTAATTGACCATATACGTATATATTCATTTTTGAGCCCTCTGTTGGTTTCATTGATCTGTGTGTTTGCTTTTGCACCAGAGCCATACCGTTTCGATTCGTCATGCCACTCCCTTCTGCTCTGCAGAGTTTCTGCTGGAAAGTCAGCTGATCGTCTTAGGAGAGCTCCTCTGTACTTAGCTAGTTGTTTTTCTCTTGCTGCTTTCAAGATCCTTTCCTTAATATTTGTCATTTTAATTATAATGTGCCTTGAGGTGGGCCTCTTTGGGTTATCTGGTTTGGGACTCTGTGCTTCCTAGAATTGGGTGTCTGTTTCCTTCCCTAGGTTAGGGAAGTTTTCAGCTATTATTTCTTCAAATAAGTTCACTGTCTTATTCTCTCTCTTCTCCTCCTGGGATCCCCCTACTGTGAATGTCATTGTGTTTGATATAGTCCGAAGGTCTCTTAAACTATCCTCGTGTTTTTAAAAATATATATTTTTCTGTTCAACTGGGTGATTTCCCTTACTCTGTCTTCCAATTCATTGATCTCTTCCTCTGTATCATTAATCTTCTATTGGTTGCTTCTGATGTATGTTTTATTTCAGTTATTGCATTCTTCAGCTCTGTTTTGTTCTTTTCTATATTTTATAACTCTGTTGAAATTCTCACTGTGTTCACCCATTCTTCTTCCAGTTTCATTGAGCATCCTTTTGATTATTATCTTGAACTCCTAATCAAGTAGATTGCCTATCTCCACTTTACTTAGACCTTTTTCTAAGGTTTTGTCTTGTTCCTTCATTTGGAACATATCCCTCTGTCCCCTTATTTACCTAATTGTCTTCATTCATTGCTATGTGTTAGGTGGGTTGCTGTGTTTCCCAGCCTTGGAGAAGTGGCCTTATGTAGGACGCATGCTATGGAGCCCAACAGCAGCACACCTCCTCCTGGTCAGCAGAACTATACCCTCTAGGGGTGCAGTCTAGGTGGGCCACCTCCAGCTTCTCTTGTGGCGGGTCCAACTACTATTGAATGTTCTGATACACTAGGCTGGCCCCTGGCCAGTTTGGCTGGCAGGCCCTGCTCCATATGGTGGCTCCTGGCCCACTGGTGGGTGAAGCCAGGTCCCTGCATGGCTTGTTGTACAGCATAGGGATGCTCAGGGCTGATGCCAGCTTGCTGGTGGGCAAGGTTTTGTCCCCATGTGGCTGGCTGCAAGACCCAGGGGGTACCAGGACTGGGCCAGCCCACTGATGGATAGATAAGCTCATAGTGATCATAGGCTAGATGGAGTTTGCCAGGAGTGGTATCCTCATGGCAGAGCAAGCTCCCTGAAATGGTCGCTGCCAGCATCTCTGCCCAGGAGGAGTCCAAGTTGCCTCCTGCCTCTCTGGGAGACTCTCCAAGGTCAGAAAGTGGATCTGACTCAGGCTCCTTTCAAACTTCTGCCTCTGTACTGGAGCTGGAGCATGTGAGATTGTGAGTATGCCCTTTAAGTAAGGAGTTTCTATTTCCTGCAGAGTGAAGCCTCTGTTTCTTATAGCTCTCCAGTTCTCTTGTGTTCAAACCCTACTGGCCTTCAAAGCCAGATGTTTCGAAGGCTTGTCTTCCCAGTGCAGGACCCGTTTGCTAGGAAGACCAACATGGAGGTCAACCCATTGTCCTCTGGGGAGAACCTCTGCAATTATAATTATCCTCCCATTTGTGGTCATCTACCTGGCAGTGTGGGTTTTGACTATACCTGTCTTTTCCCCTCCTACTTGTCTCACTGTGATCCCTTTTTTATCACTTTATTTGTGGAAACTCTTTTCTGCTAGTCTTCAGGCCTTTTGCATAGGTAGTTACCCACAGATAGCTGTAATTTTGGTGTGCTCATAGGAGGCGGCGAGCTCACCTACTCCATTATCTTGATCTTCCTACTCCACTGTCTTGATCAGACCTCCTCAACCATAGCTTTTTTCAATCAACTAAAGTCAAAAAAGCAAAATTTCATTTAAAAAAGCCTCCTAGAATGTTTACAGAGCCCTGAAAATAGTTTCTTAGACCCCTGTAATGTTTTAGCCTCTGTGAAGGTGAATCTTTTAGTTGAAAGAGAAAAAGCACATTTTGTTGATGCTCCTGTGATGCTGGGATTTGCAATCAACTAATAAGGACTAAGCAGTGCTTTGACTAAATGCTACTATGTGGTTGTTTGCCAAAGGATATTAGAAAACACAAGGCAAGAGAAACGTCTTTCACTTCTGGTTATTGCCAACAGATTCTGGTCTCTTTTGCTAGATGCTCGATGTCAGTGCAGGAGGGCATTCTGCTGGGAGATCTACTGGGAGGTCTGAGCATCTCTGTCTGAGTTCCGGGTCCCCAGGGGTCTTCCAGGGACACATGGAGAAGAAGGTCCCCAAATATAGTAAGAGATCGACAGTTCAGATCATGATGACTCACTGCAAAGTCCTCTATGACATTAAAGGGAAAGACTTGGCCCTTCTAAGGAAGGCGTGGGTGAGCTCTGGGAGAAAACCACAGCTTTTGTGTCACAGAAGGTTTGCATCTTTCTCAAGGGCAGGTCAGGACAGCAACAACTAGAATACTCCTCAGGCCAAAAAACGTAAAAAAAATAAAATAAAATCTACAATCATTTCTGGAGTTAATAGATTTTTATTATGCTTTCTCTCATGGGAGAAAAACTCCAAACCTCAGTGCTGCTTACACAAGAAAACCAGTGATGCTGGCCTGGGGTGGGGGCCTGGGTACCAGCTGGTAGGAGGACATTCTGTGTCCACCTAGGGCAACACCCCCACACCTCAGCCCCTGGTCTAGCTTAGATGAAGGTGGAGTCAGGAAGAACTGTGGCATGCATTCTTTGTTAGGTAGTAAGTTCTCCTTCTCCCTGAGACTTCCCTGGTGGCTTAGAGGGTAAAGCATCTACCTATAATGTGGGAGGGTCAGGTTCAATCCCTGGGTTGGGAAGATCTCCTGGAGAAGGAAATGGCAACCCACTCCAGTATTCTTGCCTGAAGAATCCCATGGACAGAGGAGCCTGGCTGGCTACAGTCCACGGGGTCACAGAGAGTCAGACATGGCTGAGCGACTTCACTTTCTTTTTCCTTTTCTCCTTTTCAGTTGTAAGTTTACTGTAGAAGTAAAGTTTGGGTGATGTTAAAAGGCCTCGTTGCCAGTTTCTGGGTCATAATCTGGAGCCAGGACTTGGGGAAACAAACATGTAGATGCAAGCTAGTAGATCTGGGGTTCAGAAGGAACAGGTTCTGCATCCAGAGCCTGCTTCATGTCCCCTCTGTGCAAAAACCATGGCAGCAGGCAGGCTGGTTATCCAGAACCATCTGCCTAAGAATGTCTGCCCCAGCAAAGTCCTTCAGACCTGTCTGCAGAATCCCAGGGACGGGGGAGCCTGGTGGGCTGCCGTCTATGGGGTCACACAGAGTCAGACACGACTGAAACGACTTAGCAGCAGCAGCAAGGTGGTAAGCCCAAGGCATTTGACCTGTCTTGTGCCCGGGCTGGATGTGTTTCTGGCCAGTGAACAAGCAGAAGGTTGTAGCAGCTCTCCATGTCACCTGATACTTGGGGCATGCAACCACTGAGAGAGTTCCTGTTCTCTCCTAGTTTTCATAGCTGTTTCTCTCAGTTAACCCTCACTGTCTGCAGAGCACATTGTTAGAGGCTTTAAAAAGGACACTTACCTTCCTGTTTTCCCAAGATATATTGTTAGGTACTTAAAATGCAATTTTAAATAATATTGGGGCCAACACATCATTTATGTTGGGTAAATTTTAATCAGGATCCTGGGAGAGTGATGAAAAGTTAAGATTATGGCTGACATAATTCAAGCATTTTTAATCACTGGTATTGAGCAATTTGACCATGATTTATCTGTGTGGAGCTCTCTTCATGTCTCTTATGCTTGGATTTGTTGAGTTCTTGCACCTTAATTTTTTTTCCCAATTTTGACTATTTTGTCCATTGTTTATTAAAACATTTCTTCCAGATATATATTCAGCTGAAGCTTCCAAGGCGGCCTTCTGAAAAGATCACTTTCTCCCTGGTGGAGAAAGAATGTGGGAGGGGAGGGTGGGGAACAGAAACAGAAGCAGGCTGGTGCCCAGGTCCCTCTGACTCAAGCTCAGATGAGAGATGGCGGCGCTGATGGAGATGAAGGAAGTTAGGCTGACTTGAAGGTTCATAAGGAAAATCAGCGGCTTGTGTCGCCATGGATGCGAACGAGCTCACTGATGGTGAACTGAACGTTTGGTTGAGGAGAGAAACCAGAACCAAGCCTTCAGGAATGCTGACATGAAATGCTTCTGCAGAGAAAGATGAGCCGGCAAGCAAGGGAGAAGACGGTTCTGTAAAGATAAGCGGAAAACAAGGAGACCGTGTTATCACAGAAAGGAAGGAAAGAATGTGCTTCTCAAAGCATGGAGCAGCTGAAAGAGAAGCCGAAAGCATTCTTTCTAGCCCATCTGCTCGTCTTTCTACCCTTAAAGATATTTTTAGACCCTTTATTTTATGTTGGAGTGTAGGTGATTTACAAGGTTCTTTTTGTTTCAAGTGTACAAAGAAGTGATTCAGTTATACACAGACATGCATGTATTCTTTTTCAAATTCTTCGTCCAATCAGGTTGGCACAGAATTTTGATCAGCATTCCCTGCGCTGTACAGTAGGTCCTCGTTGGTTATCTGTTTCAAATATGGCAGAGTGTACACGTTCATCCCAGACTCCCTTACTCTCTTCCCCACCACCCTTCCCCTCTGGTAACCAAAAGACTTTTTTTACCCACACCTGCAGCCTTCCTGTCTAATCTAACTTTGCAGCTCTTGTTTTTTTCAGGCCACCCCCCCACCTTCTATATTTTTCCATCTTCCCCTCTTTACTCTCTTCCATCCTCTTTCAAAAGACTTTCTCAAAATGTCAGTTTTTCAAAAGCACAGAAGTTTGTTTTTTTTTTTTAATCCAATTTACAGTCAATAATCTTTGTAGGAAAAAGACCACAAAATTAAACTGAAAATAACTAAAGATACACAGCAATAGAGTTGGGATTGACTAAAATTTTGCAAGAAGTAAATGTTTCTGCCTAAATTCTGATGTTCAACATTGGACAGGAACATTGGACTGGGTAGAAATAGTGAATAAAGATCCCCAAAGAAAAATTAATAATGGTAGAAGCAATGACTGTTCAAATTTTGCTAACTGAGGAATCAGATATTGATCTTCACTATAAACTCTTCCAAATAAATGAAGAGAAATGACCATGATGGTAATTATTACAGTAAAATGAAAATGGAAACAAGTGAAAATATTTAATTTTGATGGATAGAAAGTGGAACAGACAATTATATTGGGTCTAGGACAATTCAACTCAGAAAATAACTATTTCACAGAAAATTCTTCAGTGTTTACGAAACTGATAAAATGTTTCTATTCAAAGCATCCTCAGGGTAAAAAAGTTTTTAAGGTCAAAATCTCTTATTAATTTCAGTTTATTTGCAGGGAGAAAAATATTCTCGTGATTTACAGTTCTTTCAATGGTTAATTTTCTCTCTCCACTTCTATTTTGGTTTATATGTGTTCTCATTTCCGAACATGGTTAACATATATGAGTACCTTGTAGAAGGTTAATGTTAACAATTTGGGAAAGGGATTATATTCATTTAAGGCAATGGCACCCCACTCCAGTACTCTTGCCGAGAAAATCCCATGGACAGAGGAGCCTGGAAGGCTGCAGTCCATGGGGTCACTAAGAGTTGGACACGACTGGGCGACTTCACTTTCACTTTTCACTTTCATGCATTGGAGAAGGAAATGGCAACCCACTCCAGTGTTCTTGCCTGGAGAATCCCAGGGACGGGGGAGCCTGGTGGGCTGCCATCTATGGGGTCACACAGAGTCGGACACGACTGAAGTGACTTAGCAGCAGCATAGGTTATTACAATATATTTAATATAGTTCCCTGTTTTGCACAGTAGGTCTTATGTTATATGCATGCTTGCTCAGTATCTCAGTCATGTCCAACTCTTTGTGGCCCCAAGGACTATAACCCACCAAGCTCCTCTGTCTATTGGATTTCCCAGGAAAGAATACCGGAGTGGGTTGCCATTTCCTCCTCCAGGGAAAATGTTATATATAGCAGTGTATATATGTTAATCCCAAATTCCCAGTTTACCCCTTCCCCCTCTTCCTCTTTGGTAACCATAAGTTCGTTCTCTACGTCTGAGTCATTTCTATTTTATAAATAAGTCCATTTGTATCAGTTGTCTAGGTTGTCCAGGTAAGTGGTATCATATATCTGTCTTTGTCTGGCTTATCAGTGAAGTAAGATTTTAGAGTATCCTGTGGATTAGTTTTAATGTGTGTGTATGTGTTTAACAAGAAAAAGAAAATGGTCTCATGGGCTGCAAGCCTGGAGATTGTTTTCGCTCTCATTTCCGCTGTGATTCACCGTATTATTCTAGGCAAGCCGCACTGTCTGGGTCTTCACAATCTCCCTTTTCAATGAAGCCAAATCACACTTTGAAGGACCGGCCCTCCTCCGAGGGTGTGGAGATGCAAAAGGCCCTGTTGCCTGCTATCTGTAAATGATGAACTTCAGGACTGAGTTTTTTATCACGTTGGGAATTCAGATTCCAAATGCACAGGGGGCGGGGTCCTGTCATGGGGTCCACAGCTAACTGCCCCAGGTGGCTGGGAGAGTGCAGGGATTTTGCCCCTTGTTGAATCCTGGAGTCCAGTGAGTGAATGGTCTCTCTGGGAAGAAGGCGGTGAGAACCATTTTTGGTTCTGCATGAGATGTCCAGTGAAAACTGCCCTGGGGGCTGTAAACTGAGTTTGGTTCCCGCTCGTTTAAGCCTCGGGCAGCTCCTCCAGCTCTCCCAGCGAGGTGGGTGGCATGAAGGCCTTCCCTAGTTGTCTGTCTGAAGCCACCTTTGTGGGGTGTTCTGGAAGCTTTGTGTCCTCAGCCTGTCCCACGCCTTCCCGGGGTTCACCTGGGGCTGCTTCTGCCAGATACAGAATCCCAAGTTTTACCTTTCTCAAGACCAGAACAGGAAGCTCCCAGATCTTGGTCCCCAGTTGTGGAAATGGCCAAGATGCTGGTCCCATGGAAAACGTGACTTGCCTATCTGGGGGTGGGGGGTCGGGGGGAGTGTCTCCTCGCTTAACTGGAGGGTCAGCTGGCAAGCAGCCCAGTGCTGCCCGGCTATGGAGGCCAGGATCATAGCCCCGTTCCTGGGGACCAGAGAGAATATTCCAGTCTGGAAGGTTGGTGAGAGAGGCAGATCCATGCCCAGCAGTACCTTCCAATCTGAGCCCCGGGGCCCCACTGTGCAAGCATCTCTAATCGGCTTTCCTCCCTGCCCTCCACCAAGGCCAAAACAGCAGCTCCCTGTAGCTCCGACTGCCTTGGGTCCAGCCTCTGTCGCTAATCTCATTCCTTTTTTGGAAGATGTCAGACAAGTTGGAAAAATTAATTTTATGTGTTTTGAGAATAAAATTTGTAATGATGACAGAATCCCAGAAATTAAAAGGTTTAGAGGTACATATTTGTGCTCAGGGAAGGCATTTATCTAGTTACTGACGTCTGCTCTTGACGAAAGGGAGAAAGAAGCTTCTGTGAACCCAGCCCAGAGAATTTCTTGGAAAGTCCAACTGGCTAGACCCCATGAATATCCATTCTTAGACATATAGCTTGGCTTGTGAATCAAGCTTTTTCAGAAACATTCAGCTCACAGCTCCCAAGTTTATTTAATGAGAGGAAATGGTCTATTTTGCAGAACACTCATAACTAAAAATTCATGGGATGCGTTATGTCTTGGAGACCAAATCTGTTTTTCTGACCGTGTAAAATTCAGGCCGAAGGCAGAGGGTCTGGCCTCAATCTCTGCTGACAGGCTGGAACCTCACCGTGACTCCATCCCCTCCGCGGGCTGGGCCTCCCGTTCCACTCACAGGACTGCCTATTCTTTCTTGCAAGCATCTGTGACCTTCCCTGTGACTCCAATCAGTCCCCGGGATAACTGCAGAGAAGTTCGTCCTCAGGAAGTGTCTTCTTTTTCATGCCTCCACCTTCCTTGAGCTTCACTCTCCAAAGATCAGATCCAGACTTGGCCATCAGATCTTCCTTTCTAATCTCCTTCCTTCTACACAGCTGAGTGGGAACACGGTACAGAAGTTACCTTTAAGTTCTGTTGGTGATTTAGCACGCTCAGAATCTGGGCTTCCATGCTCAGTCTGGGGTCAATTCAAAGAAACAATCCCAAAGTAACAAGGAAGCCTAAATCTTCCCATGTCAATCACCACATGCAAGATTCAGACAGATGTGTGCTTTGTACAGAGCCTGAGTCCTCGATGGGGAGGAGGCCACCTGAAAACAGTTAGGGTCCAGTGTCAGGGGGCTGAAATACTGAACTCCAATTCAAGTAGCTTTATGTTCTCAAGGAGAGGCTTAGGGAGGAGATTTAGGCAATCAAGTTACTCCCTTTATGTATTGAACAGCTATTGAAAACCTACTATCTACTAGCTCATGTCCTAGGTACTAGAAATAGAATAGAAATAAAATCATTAAAAATAAATAAAAACTCTCCCCTCAGTGGAGCTTATCTTTTAATTGGCTTGCTGCTGTTCAGTCACTAAGTCATGTCCAACTCTTTGTGACCCAACGAACTGCAGAATGCCAGGCTCCTCTGTCTCCTGGAGTTTGCTCAAATTCATGTCCATTGAGTCCATGATACTATCTAACCATCTCGTCCTCTGCCACCATCTTCTGCTGGCCTCAGCGTTACCCAGCATCAGAGTCTTTTCCAAGAGTCAGCTGTTCACATCAGGTGGCCAAAGTATTGGAGCTTCAGCTTCAGCACCAGTCCTTCCAATGACATTCAGAGTTGATTTCCTTTAGGACTGACTGGTTTGATCTTCTTGCTGTCCAAGGGAATCTCAAAAGTCTTCTCCAGTACCACAGTTTGAAAGCATCAGTTCTTTGGCATTCAGCCTTCTTTGTGGTCCAACTCTCACATCCATACATGGTTTTGACCATACGGACTTTTACCAGCAAAGTGATGTCTATGCTTTTTAATACACTATCTAGGTTTGTCACAGCTTTCCCTCCAAGGAGCAAGTGTCTTCTAATTTCATGGCTGCAGTCACCATCTGCAGTGGTTTTGGGGCCCAAAAAAATGCAATCTGTCACTTCTTCTGCTTTTTCCCCTTCTATTAATATTTGCTATTAAGTGATGGGATTGGATGTCATGACCTTCATTTTTTTGAACGTTGAGTTTTAAGCCAGCTTTTTCACTCTCCTCTTTCACCCTCATCAAGAGACTCTTCAGTTCCCCTTCATTTTCTGCCATTAGAGTAGAATCCTCTGTACATCTGAGAATGTTAATATTTCTCCTGGCGATCTTGATTTCAGCTTGTGATTCATCCAGCCTGGCATTTTGCATGATGTACTCTGTATATAAATTAAATAAGCAGGGTGACAATATACAACCTTGATGTACTCCTTTTCCAATTTTCAATAAGTCCTTTGTTTCATGTCCAGTTCTAACTGTTGCTTCTTGACCTGCATACAGGTTTCTCAGAAGACAGTTAAGTTGGTCTGGTATTCCTATCTCTTTAAGAATGTTCCACAGTTTGTTGTGATCCACACAGTCAAAGGCTTTGGTGTAGTCAATAAAGCAGAAGTGGATGTTTTCTGAAACTCCTTTGGTCTCTCTATGGCCCAATGAGTGCTGATTAATTGGAAAGATGGACAATAAAAAAAATCCCTAAATAAAGCTGGNTTTAAGAATGTTCCACAGTTTGTTGTGATCCACACAGTCAAAGGCTTTGGTGTAGTCAATAAAGCAGAAGTGGATGTTTTCTGAAACTCCTTTGGTCTCTCTATGGCCCAATGAGTGCTGATTAATTGGAAAGATGGACAATAAAAAAAATCCCTAAATAAAGCTGGTGGCAGGACAGCCATGGAGACCACTGTGAGCTGGGCTCACAGGGTGGTGAGTCATAGACTGACACGTATTTTAGTAGAGTCACCGTACTTGGTCGGTTGAGGATAGACTTGGAAGAAAAGGGCAGAAAGAGGAAGCCAGAGAGAAGGTTATTGTGACGATGCCGGTGGGAGCTAAGGTTAATGGAGGCTTGGGCCAAAGTGGCGGTCATGGAGGTGGAGCACTCGCATTCTAGATTTGAGAGGAGGGTAGAACTGGTCTATGGGAGATGGGCACTTTCTGGCCTGTGGACTGAAAGGATAAGCTTTCCGCAGCTGAGATGGGCAAGGCTGTGGGGAGAGCGGGTTTGGAGGGAGAGGAGGGCAGGATCCAGGCTTTGTGCACACTCGGATCCAGGCTTTGTGCACACTCTTTGCTCTGGGTGGGGGGGGGGGGTCCATTCCAGAGCACTCTCACATAGGCAGCTGAGGGTCAGGCCGTAGATCTCAGGGGAGAGGAGTAGATAGGTTAAGGTGTAGAACCATCAGCTCGCTGNGAGCCTCTTTGGGGGGGGGGGGGGGGGGGGGGTGTCCATTCCAGAGCACTCTCACATAGGCAGCTGAGGGTCAGGCCGTAGATCTCAGGGGAGAGGAGTAGATAGGTTAAGGTGTAGAACCATCAGCTCGCTGCGTGAGGGCAGAGAGTGTTCCTATCATCTGAACTGACTCAGGACACTTAGGAGAACCTACTCCCGGTGGGCTTTCAACAAGGATGTGTTGCTGTGATGGCTCCCTGGTGCTTCCCTCTTCCAAAGGATGCATCATCCCCAACCCTCACAGCTGCGTCCCTTACTGAGAATCACCCTCAGCCCCAGGGATCTCCTGACTCAGGGTTCTCCTGGTCCCAACAGTGTTCCACGGCCAGTGACTGGCTGACCTGGAGACACGGAGACCTACTTCTCTCACCTAGGTTGGGATGACTCTAAAGGACAATTCTACTATAGAGTCACCTGTTGGTTTCACTGGTGTCTTATTTGCAGCCATGTTATAAGTCAGCTCTTCCCCATGTCCAGGCCTGCCTGCTCCACATCCCTATGGAACTCTCTTGGGAGCGCTTCCCAGTAAAACCTCTGTGGGTCTGTTTCCAGGGACCTAATCTCACACCCTGAATCAATACATGAATGTGTGTGTATGTTAGTCACTCAGCTGTGTCTAACTCTTTGTGACCCCATGGACTCTAGCCCACCAGGCTCCTCCGTTCATGGAATTCTCCAGGCAAGAATACTGGGGTGGGTTGCCATTTTCTTCTCCAGGGGCATGAATGTGCCAGGGTTCACCGCCCTTCACTTTCTCAGGAGAACACTCTCCGACTCTGGAATAAATGAGGTCCCTGGGAGAGGCACTCGGGACTCTGTATTTCTCTTCCAGACGCTGCTTGCTTTGTTACGTCTCAGATTACTTGGTTGATGTTCCTCTTCCCCAGCCTTTGTGGCAAGGATGAGGGGATCTTGCCTGATGCCTGGTAGATGTTTAGAAAATATTAACAGAATGAATGAATCTGCCGGCTGCAACCCAGTTATAGCCGAGCCAGTGTCACTCCGGGAGTATAACCCATGGAAAGCATGTTAGGACTCCGTGTAAACCTTCAGGCCCCTGCAATAGCCCATTGTGTAGGCTTCCCAGTCTCCAGCCTGAGGCTTTAGGGGTCCTCAACTAGCCCTCTCTCCCCCACACAGAGGCTGGCATTTCTCAGCATATCTCATGATCCCCCAATGTTGAAACCTCCAGTGTGAAGACAAACCAGCTGGCATGTGGCCGGGTTTTGCTTCAAGATAAATCCTGGTGAAAGTAAATAAACAGAGGGAAAAGACAATGATCTTTCTTAGGAAAAGTGGAAAAACAAATGATTTGGGATCCTTTTCCAAAACAAGACATCAAGGCTTAGTGAGATGCAGCCAGGCTCTGTCTCAACGGAAAAGTAGTTATTCTGCCCTGCCTCGTTCACGGAGAATCGTTCACTCAGTCATGTCCAACCATTTGTGACCCTATGGACTGCAGCACGGCCGGCGCCCCTGTCTTTCACTCTCTCCCAGAGTTTGCTCAAAGTCATGTCCATTGAGTCAGTGGTGCCATCCAACCTTGGAGAACCTCAAAGATGTTCCCCCAGTTTCCGACAGCCTCGCAGGGGTCTCTGAGTTCAGTGCTGCTTTGCGTGGATGTCCTTACAACACCATACTCCAGCTGGGCTCCAAGGCCACACAGCCCTGAGTGGTAGCTCAAGACTGCTCAGGAGCGCATGGGCGCATAGAGGACTAAGCTGACCGGTGCAACCTGGAAAGGCCTCTCTAGAGGCACCTGGGTCCACCTGAGTCAAACTGCCTTCAGCCTTGGCCATGACAAGCCAGCTGTGCCCTACCTCTTCCTGCAACATTTGACGTCATGGGATTCAGCACGACTCCGTGCAGGACTCCTGACACGCCTCCTCACCTCATCTGACTTCACAGCATCTATCTGGGGGATGGTCCACCATCATCACTCTACAGACTCGGACGCTGAGGCTCAGACAGATGGAGCAATGTCCCCAAGGCCACACAGCTGGTGAGAGGTGGGTCCACGACCCCATCCAGGTGGCAACACTGGCAAATGGGACGTGAATAGCTGTGCTTCACAGTTTCTCATGACAGCACCTTGTGTTGACGATTTGCTACCTTATCTCCAATCTCCACACCATCCAGTGGGAGTGAGGTCTGAGTGTATGCATTAGGCAGGAGGAAGCTGAGGTATGAAGCGGTTAAGTGGCACGTCTGAGACTGCACAGTGCTAACTGGTGGAGACAGGGTTTGAGTCTTCCGGGCACAAAGCCTCTGTGACACGCGACACTGCAGCATCTTAACTCTCGCACCTCAGTGGGCCCAGCTGGCTCAGCTCTCTGTGTCCCAATCCAGTAGCATCTTCTTTGCTACAGTGCACTCAGAGTGCACTTTCCTGTATTCTAGCCTTCTCCCAACTGTGGTCTGGGCTTCCCGGGTGGCTCAGTGGTAAAGAATCTGCCTGTCAATGCAGGAAATACAGGTTCGATCCCTGGGTCAGGAAGATCCCCTAGAGGAGGAAATGACACTCCAGTATTCTTGCCTGGAAAATCCCACAGACAGAGGAGCCTGGCAGGCTTCAGTCCATGGGGTTGCAGTGGGTCAGACATGACTGAGCATGCACGCACAACTGTAGTCCAACCTAAGCCTTAAACAAAAGATGTCAACGCCTCCATGTCAAGATGAATTGTAAGTTACAATCTCTGATGCAACAGAAGCAGAGTCTCTATCTTTGACCATATAACTGCCATGGACCACAAAACTCTCAGCGAGATACTTCACCCTTGGATCACCAGCCATTCTACAGCTGTGTGTTGTCCCGTAAACAAAGCAATCGTCCTCACAAACAAGATGCTTCATGTCCCAAAGGCTAAAGTTGCTGACCACAAGCTGGTCCATTTGAAAAGCGGCTCTATTCCCAAACCCCTCTGAGTTAAACAGACACATTCTAAGGGAATCGCTGTGGAAAGTTCTCTTATCAAGATGGTGACATAAATTCTCCAAGAATCCTCTTTTGCTGCCAAAGTCGCATCAGATTATCAAAGATGTGTTTTGGATAAGATTTGTACTTGGGGTGAGTTTAGGAAAAGAAAGAGATAAAAGGAAGTGACTATCTGTCTTGGTCTCTACAGTTCCTAGGAAGAAAAAGACAAAAAAACGGCTTTAGTTATTAAGCCCTTCTGCCAAATGAGGGTCAGGCTGGCTGGTGGGGCAGGGGCCCTGAAAACCAACTGAAAGCTCTAGTAGGGGAAGCTGTGGTCACTTAGCAAGGATAAGGTGACCTTATCCTTGCTATGGGTGCCTGCCTCTGATGGGGCCGGGAATTTATGCAATGAGAGCTGTGTATCTGACATTTGTGTGTTTGGACAACTGGACTAGGACAGAGTTGACTTCATCCATGGAACAGACACTTGTGTCTATCAAACATACACACACAGCAGCCCAGGAGGTGGGAAACATTACTTCTAGCTCTACAGATGGCTTTGGACAGCCTGAGAGTTTGGACAACTGTCCACAAATACTCACACACCTCCCCTCCCAAGCAGCTCCATCACACTGGGACGCACTCTGTCCAAAGGGACACGTTGTTTTCAGTCGCTAAGTTGTGTCTGACTCTTTGGGGTCATGGACTGCAGCACACCAGTCTTCCCTGTCTTTCATAATCTCCTGGAGGTTGCTCACATTCATGTCCATTGAGTGAGGGACATCATCTAACCGTCTCATCCTGTCACCCCTTCTCCTCCTGCCCGCCATCCTTCCCAGCATCATGATCTTTTCCAATAAATCGGCTCTTCTCACCAGGTGGCCAAAGCATTGGAGCTTGAGCTTCAGCATCAGTCCTTCCAGTGAATATTCAGGGTTGATTTCCTTTAGGATTGACAGGTTTGAGCTCCTTGCTGTCCAAGGGGTTCTTAAGAGTCTTCTCCAGCATCACAATGTGAAAGCATCAATTCTTCAGTGCTCAGTTTTCTATAGGATCCAACTCTCACATGCATACATGACTACTAGAAAGACCACAGCTTTGACTATACGCATCTTTGTCACCAAAGTGGCGTCTCTGGTTTTTAATATATTGTCTGTGCTCAGTTACTTCAGTCATGTCCGACTCTGTGACACTACGCACTGTAGCCTGCAAGGCTCCTCTGTCCGTGGGATTCTCCAGCAAGAATGCTGGAGTGGGTTGCCATGCCCTCCTCCAGGGGATCTTCCCTAATCCAGGGACTGAACCTGCATCCCCTGCAGCTCCTGTATTGCAGACAGATTCTTTATCTACTGAGCCACCTGGGAAGCCCGATATATTGTCTAGGTTTGTCATAGCTTTCCTTCCAAAGAGCAAGGGTCTTTTAATTCCATGGCTGTACTCGGCATCCACAGTAATCTTGGAACTAAAGAAAATAAAGTCTGTCACAGCTTCTATTGTTTCCCCATCTATTTGATGTGAAGTGATGGGACCAGATGCCATGATCTTAGTTTTCTGAATGTTGACTTTTAAGCCAGCTTTTTCACTCTGCTCTTTCACCTTCATCAAGATGCTCTTTAGTTCTTCACTTTCTGCCATTAGAGTGGTATTATCTGCATATCTGAGGTTGCTGATATTTCTCCCAACTATCTTGATTCCAGCTTCCGATTCGTTCAGCCCAGCATTTTACACGATGTACTCTGTATATAAGTTAAATAAGCAGAGTGACAATATATAGCCTTGTCATACTCCTTTCCCAATTTTGAACCAGTCCGTTGTCCCATGTCTGGTTCTAACCATTGCTTCTTATCTGCATACAGGTTTCTCAGAACACAAGGAACATGAGCAGATATGTAGGACCATAAGCATCAGATGTGCTTGGGCAGTTTGGCTTGACTCTTACACTCTGAGATCTTCTACTAAAAGAATTTTCCTTGGGTGGCCACTGCCTTTTTAGCCTTGACCTGAACAAAACCTAGCAGCAGATTCAGTTTATCTCAAAGTCAGTAGCCAAACCCAGTAGGCCCAGAGCCTGAAACACGGCTGCCCACCAAGCCCAGGGCTGAGCAGCTCCATGCCATCAGCATGTGAGTTCATGAGCATGTTGGTACACACTGATAAAAAGCTATTGCATTTGGGAGTGTTTGTTACACAGCGTTACTGTGGCAATAGCTGATACAGAAATGTCATGTAGTTAATGAAAGTCAGAGAGAAGTTTGATTTCAAGTAGTCACATTCTCCAAACCCAATGCTTTTTAATTATATCATATAGAGCAAACAGTGTGGAGATGGAAAGTCAAGACACACCTGGGGAAGAGTCCCCGCTGCTGGCTACTGAAGCTTCTAGAAAATGCAAAGACGAACACACACAACATAGCAGCTTATTCAGGAGAAGGACATATTGACAAGTAAGTACCCCCAGATTTAGGTTTCCAGATGATGTTCTACACAAATTGTTCATAATTTTTAAACAGTTTAAAAAATTACACCCATGCTAATTCACTTGTTTATCTGTGAACCCAAAATGTTTCAATATATAGTCCTCCCTGTATTTAAACTTGGCTAAAATACCCGCTTTCAACACTGTAAAGTCCTGAATCAGCAGAAACTATGTGACAGTCTTAAAATTTGGCATGAGATTTTTGTTGTTTTTGGAGGGCTTGTCAGATTTCCATCCTCGTTATCACTTCAAGAATAAGAATTTATTATTACAAGCAAACTCCTTAACATGATGATGTTAAAGTGCTGCACTCAGTATGCCAGCAAATTTGGAAAACTCAGCAGTGGCCACAGGACTGGAAAAGGTCAGTTTTCATTCCAATCCCAAAGAAAGGCAATGCCAAAGAATGCTCAAACTACTGCACAATTGCACTCATCTCACACACTAGTAAAGTAATGCTCAAAATTCTCCAAGCCAGGCTTCAACAGATGTTCAAGCTGGATTTAGAAAAGGCAGAAGAACCAGATATCAAATTGCCAGCATCCATTGGATCATCAAAAGAGCAAGAGAGTTCCAGAAAAACATCTATATCTGCTTTATTGACTACACCAAAGCCGTTGACTGTGTGGATCACAACAAACTTTGGAAAATTCTTCAAGAGATGGGAATACTAGATCACCTTACCTGACTCCTGAGAAATCTGTATGCAGGTCAAGAAACAACAGTTAGACATGAAACAACGTACTTGTTCAAATTGGAAAAGGAGTACGTCAAGGCTGTATACTGTCACCCTGCTTATTTAACTTATATACAGGGTACATCATGTGAAACGCTGGGCTGGATGAACACAAGCTGGAATCAAGATTGCCGGGAGAAATATCAATAACCTCAGATATGCAGATGACACCACCCTTATGGCAGAAAGAGAAGAAGGACTACAGAGATTTGATGAAAGTGAAAGAGGAGAGCGAAAAAGATGGTTTAAAACTCAACATTCAGAAAACTAAAATCATGGCATCTGGTCCCATCATTTTATAGCAAATAGATGGGGAAACAGTGGAAACAGTANAAAGTGCTGCACTCAGTATGCCAGCAAATTTGGAAAACTCAGCAGTGGCCACAGGACTGGAAAAGGTCAGTTTTCATTCCAATCCCAAAGAAAGGCAATGCCAAAGAATGCTCAAACTACTGCACAATTGCACTCATCTCACACACTAGTAAAGTAATGCTCAAAATTCTCCAAGCCAGGCTTCAACAGATGTTCAAGCTGGATTTAGAAAAGGCAGAAGAACCAGATATCAAATTGCCAGCATCCATTGGATCATCAAAAGAGCAAGAGAGTTCCAGAAAAACATCTATATCTGCTTTATTGACTACACCAAAGCCGTTGACTGTGTGGATCACAACAAACTTTGGAAAATTCTTCAAGAGATGGGAATACTAGATCACCTTACCTGCCTCCTGAGAAATCTGTATGCAGGTCAAGAAACAACAGTTAGACATGAAACAACGTACTTGTTCAAATTGGAAAAGGAGTACGTCAAGGCTGTATACTGTCACCCTGCTTATTTAACTTATATACAGGGTACATCATGTGAAACGCTGGGCTGGATGAACACAAGCTGGAATCAAGATTGCTGGGAGAAATATCAATAACCTCAGATATGCAGATGACACCACCCTTATGACAGAAAGAGAAGAAGGACTACAGAGATTTGATGAAAGTGAAAGAGGAGAGCGAAAAAGATGGTTTAAAACTCAACATTCAGAAAACTAAAATCATGGCATCTGGTCCCATCATTTTATAGCAAATAGATGGGGAAACAGTGGAAACAGTAAAAGACTTTATTTTTGGGGGGGGCTCCAAAATCACTGCTGATGGCGATTGCAGCCATGAAATTAAAAGATGCTTGCTCCTTGGAAGAAAAGCTATGACCAACCTAGACAGCATATTAAAAAGCAGAGACTTTACCTTGCCGACAAAGGTCTGTCTAGTCAAAGCTATGGTTTTTCCAGTAGTCATGTATGGATGTGAGAGTTGGACTATAAAGAAAGCTGAGGGATGAAGAATTGATGCTTTTGAACTGTGGTGTTGGAGAAGACTCTTGAGAGTCCCTTGGACTGCAAGGAAATCCAACCAGTCCATCCTAAAGGAGATCAGTCCTGAATACTCATTGGAAGGACTGATGCTGAAACTCCAATACTTTGGCCACCTGATGCAAAAAATTGACTCACTGGAAAAGACCCTGATGCTGGAAAACATTTAAGGCAGGAGGAGAAGGGGATGACAAGAGGATGAGATGGTTGGATGGCATCACGGACTCAATGGACATGAGTTTGAGCAAGCTCAAGGGAGTTGATGATGGACAGGGAAGCCTGGTGTGCTGCAGTCCATGGGGTTGCAAAGAGTCAGATATGACTGAGCTACTGCCATGAACTTTTTAACATTTTTTAACATAAAGTCCTTGAATCATGGTAATAAAACAGATGCTCTTTAATTTTACTTTTCTGTATTCCATTGGTAAATACTATGTGTAATTGTTTTTAAGAATCCTATGAATTTAAAACAGGAGGGTTTCCCATCCAAAAAAAAGAACTTTAAAAGTCCCTTGTGTGCTCTAAAGTCCCTGAATTCTCAGGGGCATTAAGCCGCAGTCCTCTGAAGAGCCTGACTTGGGCTCTGTTTATTGGCTTTCCATACTGGGTGGCACTGTGCCGAGTGCATCCTGTACACAATGCTGAGTCATCAGAAAAGCCAGGGAGGTCTGTCACCAAATCTGCATTTTTCAGACCAGGCTCAGAGAAATTACTTTCCCAAAGACTTCACTAGGAGGTAATGGAGGTCAGGACTGAACAGAGGTGTGTCTGGCTCCAAATGCCATACATTTTCCCTAGCTGTAGACTGCCTCCTCCCAGATGTCCTCCCAAGCTATTTTCTCCTCATTGGTTCGAGGAGTCAGTAGGAGTGATGCTGACCCTTTCAGCAAGCTCCTCGGGGAGCAGAGGGCTGGGGTGAGGGCTAGTTTTTGATGCTTAGGAAGGACTTCAAGCTCAGAACATCCCTGTATCACTCATCTTGAACTTCACCCTGTTCATCTGTGCCCTTTCTGTTTCCAATTTGAGACTCTTTTACTAGCTTGTCTAGTGGGGTGTGGGGTGTGAGGTTCAGCCAACTTTCCTTTTACTTGGAAATTAAACTGAAACCTTTTATGTTTAGAGAAGGGGCATCTATGGGTAAAGAAGTTAAATGACAATAATGGGAGGTTGGAGGGTTACTCTTTCCTTTGTGTTTTCTTTTAAAAGAATTACTCATGATTTAGCTATAATGATCATAGAGGATTTTTTTTTTTAATTTAGCCTTGACTGTTTCCACTTCAGGAGGAAAACTGATACCCTATAATATATAGTTTCCCCACAGGATGCCAGCGTCAATAGCAGCTAGGCTGAATCATCAGTGATTTGGCGAAAATTGATGATCAAAAGTAAGCATTGATATTTTAGCATTTTTGTCTAACAACTTCTGACATCACTTCTTTTGTTATCCATATATTGATAATATGCAGTTGCTCAAGCCAAATATCCATCCAAGGGATTTTTCTTGTTTATTCTTGTCCCTCCATCCTTCATAACCAATGCATTAGGGCATCCTATAGGTTGGTCTCCAAAACCTCATCTGTCTTCTTTTCTCTCTGTTGCTATGGCTACATTTATGGTCCTCGCACCCATCACCTGTCCCCTGGGTGAACTGGGGCACTGGGTAGTAGCAATGCCATAATAATAGTCTCTAACAGGAACTGTGCCTCGAATCTAAATGTGTGGTGACTCCCCCTAAAATCCACGTGCTTCACTGGTGAGTCTGGGGCCAGGCAGGCCAACCAGATGCAACAAGGAGCTGCAGAGTGACTGCCGCTCTCCCTCTTGGTTAGGCTTGTAAGAGGCACAACCATGTCCTTCCCCAACATGAACTGGATTCAGGCAAGGATCAAGTCCTAAAGCATCAAATGCAGGGGGAGGAAGGGACCTCATTCCGTGACAACTTGTTCTATCTGCAAATGGTGTAAGGAGGGTTCCAAGAGCTGTGTGACCCTTTACATGCCCAAAGAGACAGGAGTGACATTGACTTCTTCATTATGCTGATTTTTTTTAATTGCTCTTTTCTGACTATAAGGTCTATAATGGCAGGATTCAGGGGAGATTTTTGTTTGTTTCTTATTATTTTTGATCTTTTTTTTGCTGCTGTTTGCTCAATGTCTAGCTGACAGGTAATAACAGGTACTCAACAAATATTAATATTTGGAGACATAGGAGAGTTGTCAGAGCTCCTGTCGCCTGTGTCTTAAGTCTCTGAAGACACAGGGGAAAGCAGAGGAGCATCCGTAAACTAGATACTGCTGAGTGGGAGCGCTGGGGTTGAGTGAGAACGCAGAGAGCCTCCGTTTGTCCCTTCCACTCCAGACCCACAGCACAGGCAACGGCTCTCTGCACCGAGCCCATGATGACTCTGCCTGCCTCACCCAGATCCCCGTGGACTCCTTCACCACCTCCACCTTTCCAGTGCCCGGCTTGTCTCACCCGCGGGCACCAGTTTCTGCCCAGCCCGGCACTGGGAAACGTCCTCTTCCACATCACGGCGACTTGGGACACAAGAGGAAATGGGGGACAGGCAGGGACTGGGTGAGCCTTCCTCTTAGTTGCTTTCCTTTAACTCTTTCCACACATGTGGGGGTCGGACCCAATGGGGGAACTCAGCTGCTGAGCTGCTGCCCCGGGGCCCGAGGAGCAATCAGAGTGTCTTCAGGGAGGCTTGGAGCGGCCGGCGGGCTGGGCTCCAGGCCTCCGTCTCCCTGGAGAACATTCACTGTCCTGGAGGTGGTGGGACGTGGAGACGCTAGGAGGGCCGGCCCAGCCCGTTTCAGTGGAAGCGTTGCTCGTCCTGCAGCTTCAGTGTCTAGGAAGTTTTATGGTCTGCCTCTCCAAGCTGTTATGCTCAAGGATTCCTTGATTTAGGAGAGTAAGGTTAGCTTTTAAATGTAGTCACATCTTTTCCATTTCTTGCTTCTCTAGGTTCCTTTAGCCAAGCCTGAGCTCACAGCTTGCAAGCATTCAAGTTCCTTGGAATAAAAGGAAAAGTCATCCCTCACCCAGCTTGCCCTGCCCTGACTCATTCTGAAACCCCAGGTACTTTCTTTGAGCTGTGGGAAATGCAATTTCGTGGGCCCCTGTGGGCTCCGTCCTGCACTACACAGGTGCCCCTACGGCCAGGAGACAGCAGGCAACTGGGACACCCAAGGCGTGGGAGGCCCTGAAGCTGAGTCGCCCCGAGCAATGCCTCTTGGACACGTAGTTCAGCTGTGGCCACAGCCCCTGGAGTGACTCAAACTCTGGATCCCACTGATCCCTCTGTCCTTGCAGAGTGCGGACAGCCATCACGCCAAGACATTTGTTCCTAATCTTTCACCCACTCTGCCAGTGACTAGGTCGGCCCCCTGGGGGTTGCAACCACAAGCCAAGGACTGCTGACCTAAGGAAGGACTATTTCTGCTTTTGAAGATTCTCGACTCAGGGAATGGAAGTATTTATACTGTTGACATTTGAATTAAGAGCTGGGCAGTCTTCTGGGACATCATGGTAATTCTGTTAGCTCTGGGAATCAGACATTTTCTCAGCTCCTTTGCTGAAGGATCCCAGGAAACTCAGCTCGAGGGAACAAAGAAACAAAGATGAGGGGTCTGAGTTCCAGACAAGGGAGAGAGTTAAGAAACGGCACATTCAGATGTCACTGCCTTGAGGCAAGGAAAACAGCCTTCCACCAATCTCCCACGAACCTCTGGGATTGGCGTGATGCTCTTAGCTCACTGGCCTCAGACATGATGGCCAGCAACCCCATCCGTAACCCAGGAACCTGCCCACTTCCGAGCTATCTGAAGACCAGCAGTGTCTTTTCCATGGGTGGCCCTAAATTCTCAGTGGGGTCTCACCCTTCACATCTGTCCCTCTTCACTGTGCCATGGATGAGCATGGTAAACTGCATCCTGCTGCATGAAGCCCAAGAGTTACAAAGAAAACGTGGGACCTAACCCACTTCCTCCTGCAAGCGGCATCCACCCGAGGCACGTGTGATGGCCTACCTCCATCAGGAAGGAAGAGGACCACAGAAGTCTTTTCAGGGTTCCTTGAGGTCTCCAGTTCCCACCTCCAAGGCAGAAGTTACTTGGAAGAATGAGTAGAATTTTTCTGGGTTGCAGGTGAGGTGGATCAGCGATTCCTCTTTCAAAGGCCACTTCCCAGCCACTCCTGCTCCTAAAGATCAGGCCATTCGCACGACTCACTCATTTTTGCCCCACAAGACTAAGAGGCTGCTGCTGCTGCTGCTGCTAAGTCGCTTCAGTCGTGTCCGACTCTGTGTGACCCCACAGACGGCAGCCCACCAGGCTTGGCCGTCCCTGGGATTCTCCAGGCAAGAACACTGGAGTGGGTTGCCATTTCCTTCTCCAATACATGAAAGTGAAAAGTGAAAGTGAAGTCACTCAGTCGTGTCTGACTCTTTGTGACCCCCTGGACTGCAGCCTACCAGGTTCTTCTGTCCATGGGATTTTCCAGGCAAGAGTACTGGAGAGGGTTGCCATTGCCTTCTCCAGAGTAAGAATCCCTGAATCCATTTAGCCATTCACCTAGCTAATAATGGGCCTCCCAGGTGGCGCTAGTAGTGAAGAATCTGCCAGCCAATGCAGGGGACTCAAGAGACCCGGGTTTGGTCCCTGGGTCAGGAGGATCCCTGGAGAAGGAAATGGCAGCCCACTCCAGTATTCTTGACCGGAGAACTCCATGGACAGAGGAGCCTGGAGGGCTGCAGTCCATGGGGTCGCACAGAGTCAGGCATAGCTGAGCACACAGACCGCTAAAAATACATTAGCTGATAATAAGGACTCTCGAGAGCTATCAGTCTCAACCTTTCTAGGTGGGAGAGGATGTGTCCCTCACCAGACACACACATCTGGGTTGAGATAGAGCCTGGTGATCCCAGAGCCCATGCCGCTGGGTTCCTGGGCATGTCAGGAGGAAACTCTCACAGCGGAGATGCCTTATCTGGGCTGGATGCAGTGGGGAAGATTTCAGTGTGACTCCTGCCTGCGGTCTATCGTCCCGACCCCTAGCTTTTGACGCCGACTTCTTTTTGTACGTGCTCACCACCATCCCCTTAAATCAAGTCATCTCCAAGACCCCGCGCTCGGACCTGCTCCCTCTGCCCCCTGTGTTAACGGTGTCCTGTAGCTGACATGACAGACGAGCACACACTTGGCAGCCGAAAACAACGTGCTTATTCACTTTCAGTTCTCGGGGCCAGACGTTCAAAGCCAGCATCACTGGACTGAGACCACAGTGTCTCAGCAGACCCCACTTCCTCTGGGGGCTCAAGGGGAACCCATTCTTCACACCTTCCAGATTTGGGTGGCTGCCACAGTCCTTGGCTTCTGACTCCAAACTCTGCCTCACTCCACTTTAAGAGCCTTACTTTAGGCACACCCACAGAGAATCTCCCATTTTTTGCATATAAACTAACATTCAGGCTTCCCCCGATGACTCAGCAGGTAAAGAATCCGCCTTGTTAGGGTCCACTGACAGAATCCAGGATAATCACTCCACTTTAAGAGCCTTACTTTAGGCACACCTGCAGAGAATCTCCCCTTTTTTGCACATAAACTAACATTCAGGCTTCTCCCGATGACTCAGCAGGTAAAGAATCCGCCTGCTAAGCAAGGAGCTGCAGGAGACCTGGGTTTGCTCCCTAGGTCAAGAAAACCCCTGGAGAAGGAAATGGCAACCCACTCCAATATTCTTGCCTGGGAAATCTCATGGCCAGAGGAGCCTGGTGGTAGCTAGGGCTGTGAAGAGTCAGTCACTGAGCACAGAGCGCACACTCACACAAACCAACATTCACGGGTCTCAAGGCTTAGAAAGTGAGCAGCTTTCCAGAGCCACTTTCCAGCTCATCTCAGTACCCTCACCTCTGGCCTTTGCATTGAGCTGGGAATCTCAGCTTCTAATGCCCCGCCCCCTACCCCTCAAGCACCCAAGGCCAGGGAGGGAGGAGTTTGGGCATGCCACACACCACTCCATTTGAACAGCCGCTCTTGATGCATAACTCTGAGCCCTGGTGCCGCAGTGACCCAGGAGGACCAGGCCGGGCCTTGCTTTACCCCTGGGGCAGGTCAGCCTGCGTTCAATCAGTGAGGAGGAGCTAACCACAGCTGGAATGTTTGGAGCAATCTCCCGGGTATTTGGGCAATTCAGCAGGCCTGTTGGCTCTGTTTTGTTGCTTTTTTTTTTTCCTTTAATTAATTTATTTTTAATAGGAGGGTAATTCCTTTACAACATTGTGTTGACTTCTCCCACACGTCAGCACGGATCAGCCATAGGTATACATCCATTCCCTCCCTCCTGAACCTCCCTCCCACCCCATCCCACCCCTCCAGGTTATCACAGAGCACTGGATTTGAGCTCCCTGCATCACACAGTGACTTTCCTCTGGCTATCTGATTTTGCATATGGTAATATACATATTTATAAGCGGTCCTTGCTTTGCTCTTACGGTCGCTGTTGCCACAGTCCAGGCTCTGGAACTGTGTGCAGGCTCTGGTCTGCAAGGAGGATGCCATATGGAACCGCTTCCTTGCTCAGATGCATCTGGAGGGAGAGCTTCTCATCACGAGGGTGACACACTTGATACAAGACACATAAAAGGCACTGGAGGGAGAGAAGATCAGAGGAAGCGAGAATGCCGTGGCTCCTCCCAGGGCGGAGGCTCCGTGTCGGGGAGGGCGCCTCTGGAGGCACAGCTGCAGTCGGTCTCCAGCCACACTGGGGTCACACGCACACTATGAACATGCATCTCCCCAGACTGCGGTAGGGGTGGGGGCTCACCCGGAGCGCTCACACAGGTGTTGTGAACTCGGGTCCCCACTTGAATGCACTGGGTAACATCTGGGCCTGCAGCTCTGCTGGCTCAGCCACTTTTCAGGAAATGAAATGTTCCACAAGAAAGGAGTTTGTGCATAGCAATGAGGGCGTGGGAGAGGCCCCAGAACTGGAGAGAAAGTTCCGTGAAACTGACAGTTCTCTGTGATTTGGGAATAGCAGCTGTCTTGAGCAGCCCTTAGGAAATTGCCTGAATTTACATGACGAAAAAAAGGCCCCTGAAACACATCACCTATTGGAATCATCAGACCAGCTCTTTTTTCTTTAGCGAGAATCTGAGGTTGCCTCTGAAGGCAATGGAAAATTCTTCTGAAAAGTCTCACTCCGATGGTCCCTGAAATTTT
>SJYX01013089.1:238625-286971 GCA_006410675.1 Oreotragus oreotragus | reverse complement strand
GGGAGGGCGCCTCTGGAGGCACAGCTGCAGTCGGTCTCCAGCCACACTGGGGTCACACGCACACTATGAACATGCATCTCCCCAGACTGCGGTAGGGGTGGGGGCTCACCCGGAGCGCTCACACAGGTGTTGTGAACTCAGGTCCCCACTTGAATGCACTGGGTAACATCTGGGCCTGCAGCTCTGCTGGCTCAGCCACTTTTCAGGAAATGAAATGTTCCACAAGAAAGGAGTTTGTGCATAGCAATGAGGGCGTGGGAGAGGCCCCAGAACTGGAGAGAAAGTTCCGTGAAACTGACAGTTCTCTGTGATTTGGGAATAGCAGCTGTCTTGAGCAGCCCTTAGGAAATTGCCTGAATTTACATGACGAAAAAAAGGCCCCTGAAACACATCACCTATTGGAATCATCAGACCAGCTCTTTTTTCTTTAGCGAGAATCTGAGGTTGCCTCTGAAGGCAATGGAAAATTCTTCTGAAAAGTCTCACTCCGATGGTCCCTGAAATTTTGCACGAACGTGACCAAAGGTTTGCTGTCAAACTTCAGCTCTGGTTCGGTGGTTCAGTGGGTGAAGAATCTGCCTGCCACGCAGGAGACACAGGAGATGCAGGTTCGATCTCTAGGTCGGGAAGATCCCCTGGAGAAGGAAATGGCAACCTGCTGCAGTATCCTTGCCTGGGAAGTCCAATGGACAGGGGGGCCTGGAAGGCTATAGTCCATGGGGTCGCAAAGTCCGACACAGCTGAGTAAGCACAAGCAAACTTCATCTCTTCCTGGTTCCTAACTCCTAATTCATTGCTCACAGACTCCACCGTGAACCAGCTCCCCCACTGGAAAAATCACCAAACCGCTGTGCTGAAAAGTGGTCATTATCGCATGTGCTTTCAATTCCGATGGAGCATTGAGGGAAAAGAGGCCTGTTCTCCCGTGGCGGGGCTGTCTGCTCCCATCTACCCAGGACGGCAGCACTGAAGCCCTTGTGCTGCTTCTGCTAAGTCANTTTGCTGTCAAACTTCAGCTCTGGTTCGGTGGTTCAGTGGGTGAAGAATCTGCCTGCCACGCAGGAGACACAGGAGATGCAGGTTCGATCTCTAGGTCGGGAAGATCCCCTGGAGAAGGAAATGGCAACCTGCTGCAGTATCCTTGCCTGGGAAGTCCAATGGACAGGGGGGCCTGGAAGGCTATAGTCCATGGGGTCGCAAAGTCCGACACAGCTGAGTAAGCACAAGCAAACTTCATCTCTTCCTGGTTCCTAACTCCTAATTCATTGCTCACAGACTCCACCGTGAACCAGCTCCCCCACTGGAAAAATCACCAAACCGCTGTGCTGAAAAGTGGTCATTATCGCATGTGCTTTCAATTCCGATGGAGCATTGAGGGAAAAGAGGCCTGTTCTCCCGTGGCGGGGCTGTCTGCTCCCATCTACCCAGGACGGCAGCACTGAAGCCCTTGTGCTGCTTCTGCTAAGTCGCTTCAGTCGTGTCCGACTCTGTGTGACCCCATAGACGGCAGCCCACCAGGCTCCCCCATCCCTGGGATTCTCCAGGCAAGAATACTGGAGTGGGTTGTCATTTCCTTCTCCAATGCATGAAAGAGAAAAGTGAAAGTGAAGTCGTTCAGTCTGTCCGACTGTTAGCGACCCCATGGACTGCAGCCCACCAGGCTACTCTGTCCATTGGATTTTCCAGGCAAGAGTCCTGGGGTGGGGTGCCGTTGCCTTCCCCGTGAAGCCCTGTAGGTCAAGCTTTACCTCTCTGCTCGCCTCTGGTCCCCTGCTCAGCTGTGTAGCGGAGACCCACAGATGGTCTCCAGAGGCCGAAAATCCAGTCCTGCTGTCTGCTCTAAAAACCAAAGGCATACCCAGAGGATTTTCATTCTTTCAAGAAGAATTCTATTTATTGTGCTTCTTTCTCTCTCACTTAATTTTTAATGATCCTAAGATAAATCAAAATAAATCAAAGTGTTGAGTAACATATCTAATTTCTAGAGTACAGATCTCCAGCCAGCGCAAATTAGTGTTCTTACAGGCAATTACAACAGAGTGGCAGAAGGAAGGGACTCGCCCTGTGGACTCTGCCCAACCTGAAGGCCTCATCGTTGTCCTCTCAGCAAGATCGAGAGTGGCAGCCAAACAGGCAGCTTCAAACCCTTTGGGGGATTGAAACGAATCAGAAGCTGTGTTGATACTTGGTTGTACCAAAGGGTTGGAAACCCATAAATCTGGGTGGAGAGGGAGAATGCTTCATGCTATTTTAAAGGGAAGTCTATTTAAATTGGCGGAGCTTTCTGAGTTTGGCTAGACTCTGCAGCTCCAAAGCCCAGAATATGGTTGCTGTCTTTGTTAAGAAGCAGTGAGGACACCTAGCAAAATCCTAAGCTTTACTACAGCACGTGGGAGACTGTGGTTCGTGCACATGAACATCGAAAAAAAAAAAAAGCTTTTGTTCATTCTTCTTCTTCCCAGACACAAAGCTGTTTTCTCAGTTCCTTTTCTTTTTTTCTTAAAGCTTTTTTATTTTATCTTGGGATATAGCCCATTAAGAAACAATGTTGTGATCGTTTCAGAGGAACAGGGAAGGGACTCAGCCATACTTAGGCATGTGTCCATTCACCCCCAAACTCCCCTCCTAGCCAGGCTGCAGCATCACATGGAGCAAAGTGCCCTGTGCTCTACAGTAAGTCCTTGTTGGTTATCATTTTGAAATATAGTGGTGTGTACATGTCCATCCCAACCAACTATCCCTTCCCCCCACCCTTCCCTCTGGCAAACACAAGTTCATTCTCTAAATCTGTGAGTCTGATTCTGTTTTCTAAGTTCATTTGTATCATTTATTTTCAGATTCCACATATAAGGGATGTCACATGATATTTCTCCTTTTCTGTCTGGCTTACTTCACTCACTGTGACAATCTCTAGGTCCACCCCTGTTGCTGCAAATGGGATTATTCTTCTTAACAGCCAGGTACTACTCCATTGTACATATGTACCACCTTTTATCTATTCCTCAGAGACTTTGGGAAGACTTAGAAGGGAATTATTCAGAGCTGTGACCCGACTTTTGGGCCTTCTCCCCTCTGATCCTGGGATAGTGTCTCATGGCCTGGGTTTGAACATCATCTCCCCTGCCACTAGAAAGTGAAAGTGAAAGTGAAGTCACTCAGTTGTGTCTGACTATTTGTGGCCCCATGGACTGCAGCCTACCAGGCTTCTCCGTCCATGGGATTCTGCAGTCAAGAATACCAAGGTGGGTTACCCTTTCCTTCTCCAGGGGGTCTTCCTGACCCAGGGATTGAACCTGGGTCTCCCACTTTGGAGGCAGACGCTTTAACCTCTGAGCCACCTTGGAAGCCCAGATAATGCCTTTGGGACATACCAAAGAGTAGCCTTTCCAGAGTCCCTCAGTTGTGCCCACTGCCGCCCCTCTGTTCACGGGGGGTTCAAGGAAACAAGAAATGAGAGATTGTAAAGGAATTAAGATTTTGTTTAGGCATGTCCTTCCAGCCGTAGGAGCGAGGACCTCCTACCTTAACCAGAGGTCAGAGCCACGTAAGCTTCTCCAATTAGAGATGGTTCTCTACCTTGGTTCTCCATTGGAATAATCTGGGGGGTTTGGGGGATGAGACCTTTAATTTAGTTACTTATTTTTAGAAGATGCATGTGTCTACTTTTGGCTGTGCTGGGTCTTTGTTGCTGCGTGTGGGCTTTCTCCTGCTATGGTGGCTACTCTTCGCTGCAGAGCCCGGGCGTCTCATTGCATGGCTTCTCTTGGCAGCACAGGTGCTGGAGGGCAGGCTCAGTAGTTGTGGCGGGCTGGCTCCTTTATCCTGCAGTATGTGGGATCATCCCCGACCAGGGTGGGAACCTGTGTCCCCTGCATTGACAGCTGGATTCATAACCCCTGGACCACCAGGGAAGTCTGTGATGAGATTTTTGCAAGCAACCTGGTGACCGTCAAGGAGTCAGGGTCAAGAGCCATGGGTCCTGGCCTCTCCCCCTCTAGGCACTGGTTGTTTCCTTACACTTAAAGAGTATTTGACTAAAGATGGGGTCTTAGTCTGTTTCAATTGCTGTAGCAAAATCATCATCAACTGAGTGGTGTGTGTTTGCACATGCTAAGTCACTTCAGTTGTGTCCGACTCTTTGCAACCCCATGGACTGTAACCCACCAGGCCCCTCTGTCCATGGGATTCTACAGGCAATACTGGAGTGGGGAGGTGGGTTAAATAGCAAATGCCTATCTCTCACAGTTCTGAAGGCTGGAAGCCCAAGATTGAGGTACAGGCAGATTCAGTGTCTGGTGAGGGTCCTCTTTCTGGCTCAGCTGAATTTTTGCTGTTTCCTCACAGGGTAGAAGGAATGGGGGGCTCCCCGTGGCCTCTTTTCTAAGAGTACCAATTCCATTAAGGAGGGCTCCACCCTCATGACCTAATCATCCCAAGGCCTCACCTCCCAATACCATCACTTTGGGAGTTAAGTTTCCACCATATGAACTTGGGGGGACTTGGTACTTAATGGAGAAGGACATTGGAGAAGGAAATGGCAACCTACTCTAGTATTCTTGCCTGGAGAATCCCATGGACAGAGGAGCCTGGCGGGCTACAGTCCATGAGGTCACAAAGAGCTGGACACGACTGAAGTGACTTAGCACAGTGCATAACAGATGGGTTATCAAAGTGACCCTGTGATGACCNGGCAACCTACTCTAGTATTCTTGCCTGGAGAATCCCATGGACAGAGGAGCCTGGCGGGCTACAGTCCATGAGGTCACAAAGAGCTGGACACGACTGAAGTGACTTAGCACAGTGCATAACAGATGGGTTATCAAAGTGACCCTGTGATGACCTGTCAAGACTGCCAAGCGCTTCCTCCTGAAGGTAGGTGAACAAAAAAGGATGAGGAACGAAAAGGAAGTAAGGGTGCAGACAAGCATATAAAATGGCCCTGAAAACACTTTTATAGTACGGGAAGCTGATGCCTGTCAAGAAGCCTGATTTAAGAAAAGCAATATAAGATTAGGAATACAGAAGTAAGAACAGGGCTTTGGAAGATCCATGGAGAGAGAGGCCCCAGGCCTTCATCTTTGTAAACTGTCTACAAGTTCATCTGAGCTTAAATAAATGAACAAAGCAGTCACACGGTGGAACTGGGGGGGTGTCTTTGGTCGTGATGAAGCTGAGGCACACTTTTCACATGGAGAGATGTTTGACTGATTACACTCATTTTAATTAAAAGGATCACAAAACAGCATGTAAAATCTTCCCCGTTTGTATATTAATAAAGTATTTTGTGTGTTCAGTTGCTCAGTCATGTCCTAGTCTTTGTGGCCCCTGGACTGTAGCCCCCCAGGCTCCTCTGTCCATGGGATTCTTCAGGCAGGAATACTGGAGTGGGATGCCATTTCCTCCACTAGGAGATCTCCCCGACCCAGGGATTGAACCCACGTCTCTTGTGTGTCCTACCATGGCAGGCGGGTTCTACCTGTGTGCATACTCACAGGAAACCGGATCTATACTTCAATAGAAAGATGGATGGCGGCTTCCCAATGGGACCTCATGCCTGGGGATGAGGTCGCTGAACGGAGCGTCACTGCCCAGCAGGACTGGGCAGCAGGGCCAGCATCACAGCACGCCCAGACCCAGTGCCCCTCCTGCAGCTGGAGCTGCCTGTGCTCAAGTCTAGATGAAACTGACGAGAAAACTCTTGAAAACTGCCTGTCAAATTGCATTTTATAAGCTTTAAATTTTCTCTTTTTCAGACTCTTTTTTTTTGAAGGAGAAAAGGAGAGATAGTTTCATTCACCCAGTGACATGCTACCAACATATATACTGCCACTAACATATTCGAACAATTTAAACTCCTAATGTGCAAGGGACCATACACACTCACATAATGAGACACTCCAGGAGAACTTGGATAAAATGTGTTTCCTAAATGAGAGGAAAGGGGAGAGGATTGGACAGCAGGGCCTGCCAAGGGATGTTGGGCTCAAGGGCAAGTGGTGCATTTTGGATTTTCATGGTGTTACAGGGGTATGTCTCATCCTTCACAGAATTCAGCGGCATCTAACTAAATAGCCACATCATGCAGCACTCCCCCCAGCGCCAGAAGGCTAGCTCTTCCTCACCGCACAGACTGTCCTTACTCCATCTGTGAGTGGGTTCAAGGAGGCTATAGACTTCTTATGTTATTGAGATTGTAGTAGAGTTCTTTCCAGGAGTGCTTGCAAAATAAAGTCTGTAATCTGGAAAGAACCCCTTTACGTGGTGTGACATGCGGCCTGTGAGTACCATGGGCCACACAAGGAGGATGGTCAGAGCATCCTGGGATGCCCCTGAGTGCAGAGACAGTCTACAGGGAGTTCACAGCAACCTGAATACGAAGCCCTGCTCTCCTTCCTGACACAGCATATGATTCAGTAGAATGTCTGGTGGTTTCTACCTCTAAAAACATCTAAAGACTCTGTTCTAGAGCTCTTGACTTTACCCTTTGCTGGGATAGAGACAAGACCAAGTCAGAGAAAAGTCACAGGCAGTTTTCCTAACAGCCCCCACTTCCTCCAAAAGAGGAAGCGATGTCTGAGAATTACAAACATAGGCTGAGGGGGGTGGTTTAGTCGCTAAGTCGCATCCGACCCTTGCGACACTTTAGCCTGCCAGGTGCCTCTGTCCATGGGATTTTTCAGGCAAGAATAGTGGAGTGAGTTGCCATTTCCTTCTCCAGGGGATCTTCCCGACCCAGGAATCGAACCCCCCCCATTGCAGGCAGATTCTTTACCGGCTGACCTGTGAGGGAAGCTCATATGTGGATGAGATCAGTAACATGCTGCATGCCCCCAGCTGCCCCACCCCGCTCATATGTGGATGAGATCAGTAACATGCTGCATGCCCCCAGCTGCACCCCCCTCATATGTGGATGAGATCAGTAACATGCTGCATGCCCCCAGCTGCCGCCCCCACTCATATGTGGATGAGATCAGTAGCATGCCCCCAGCTGCCCCCCCCACTCATATGTGGATGAGATCAGTAACATGCTGCATGCCCCCAGCTGCNCTCCACCATCCCGCATACTCTGAGCGTGCTCCCAGCCTCCTCAGCAGGAGCTGCATCACCAAGTCTGTCGCCGTACACGCATCTTTGTGAACAAGTTGGAGGCTGGGCTTTTCTCTCTTTTTTCTTTTCCAATTGTAATCGTGCTGTGCATGCACATGGCTTTGATTAGTGGGTACACACAGGCTCCAAACCTAATGTCATCTGTGGCTTTTGATTTTATTTTCCCTTTATGGGACTGGAAAAATCTTAGTGTAGAGCCTGGAGATGGTTTGTCTTTGTTATTCTGGCAGCCCCATGGCAGAGCTGGCAAAGGCAGGTGGAAGAGAGCCGAGTCCTCTGCCGGCTGGTTCCCGGGACAGTAGGCTGGCCCCAGGCCTGGCCTCTCTCATGCCCCCATCTCCCCTTGGCAAAGGCCCTCATCTGCCTTCTTGACTGCTTTCTGAGCCCTCCATAGATAGACTCCCAGGTGAGGGGCTGAGGAATCAGCGTGAGCCATCCTCACACAGCCCAGGCGGGACCGGGCAGAGTGTGAGCGACACTGTGCAGCCCTGATTCCTAGAGAGACGCTGCAGACACTGGATCCCCTGGCACTAAAGATGGTGCAGGGTGGCGGGGACACCTCAGCTCGCCACAGGAGACTAACGCCTCGTGGTGACGGGGCGACTTGCAGGACACTCTTCTGAAAGTGCACCCCAGGAAAAGCCTCACCGAGTTTGAGGATGCCTCCTTCCAAAGATGGGTGAACAATCCTCACCACCACTCCTGACCCTCTTCTCCCTGACTCAGACTAAATCATTGAACACAATCTATTTTCTCTGAGAAGAAGCAAGAAAATAATAACCTCAGAGGGGGGCGGGGATTAGAATATAAGAAAAAGGTAGGCAGTCGTGGATTGGGCGTGGAGGAGCAGGGATGAGGGAGGGAAGAGTCTCTGCGAGAATGACAGACTCCTAAGACCAAAGTGTGTGCGTGCGTGCATGATAAGTCGCTTTAGTTGTGTCCGGCTTATTGCAACCTCATGGACTGTAGCCCGCCAGGCTCCTCTGTCCATGGGGCCTCTTCAGGCAAGAATCCTGGAGTGGGCTGCCAGGCCCTACTCAAGGGGATCTTCCCAACCCAGGGGTCGAACCCCGGTCTCCCACATTGCAGGCAGATTCTTTACCATTGAGCCACCGTGGAAGCCCAAGGAAAGGAAAGGTAAGGAAAGAGAATTGTGCCTTCCATGCTAGGAAATGTTGACACTGCTTCTGGGCCAACTGTGAGAATTAATTGAGGAATCTCCAAGCAATGACTCTTGCTCTGTGGGTCACATAAGTTGCAGGTAATTCGAATCATGTGCCAAGTAAAATCCGTAACGTGTCAGTAGGATCAGATCCAAACACTGTGAAATAGGGGTTTCCCAGGTGGCGCTAGTGGTAAAGAACCTGCCTGCCAATGCAGGTTAGACTTAGGGCACGACAGTTTGATCCCTGGGTTGGGAAGATCCCCTGGAGAAGGGAATGGCAACCCACTCCAGTATTCTTGCCTGGAGAATCCCATGGACAGAGGAGCCTGGCAGGCTACAGTCCACAGGGTTGCACAGAGTTGGACACGACTGAAGCAACTTAACCCAGCTGAAGAACAGAGGAAATCCGAGGCTGTGATCATCCACAGCACACTGAAGCTTCTCAGTTGGTCATTCTTCATGGGGAAGTAGTTCTGCATGCCTGCATGTGCTAAGCAGTGACACATATCCACCCAGGCTGAGGAATGGAACCAGCACAGCCTGCCCCCCCGCACTTCTCCAGACACACACATGGTCTTTGTCCTTCATGTTTCCTGTTAACTGCTCAGATCATCGTCTTTCCCATTGTACACTTAGTACACACTTCCCACCCCAATTTATCCAAAATTCAGTCCAAAGAGGCTTCAATCTTGTGCCCCAAGGCTCAACAGAAAAATATTGGGTTGGCCAAAAGTTTTGTTCAGGCTTTTCCATAACATCTTATGTTGAGCCAGTGTGTTGAGTTTATTATTCCTCCTTCACAGAAGCACGGTCGCTGTGAGCAGATGGGACTGAACCGACAGCTGAGGTTAACCATCCCCTGCCACCAATCTGACCCTCTCTCAGGTCCAGGCTTTGCCCGAGGCTGGGCCCCAAAGCACAGTTCATTCATTCAACAAACAGTGAGTGCTGGCCGTGTGTCAGGCACCATTCTTTGTTCTGGGGTTACAGCACTGAATGATACAGAAATCCTAGCTCCCTCTTTCTGGGGGGTAGAGACGGTCAAAGNCAGGGTTGCACAGAGTTGGACACGACTGAAGCAACTTAACCCAGCTGAAGAACAGAGGAAATCCGAGGCTGTGATCATCCACAGCACACTGAAGCTTCTCAGTTGGTCATTCTTCATGGGGAAGTAGTTCTGCATGCCTGCATGTGCTAAGCAGTGACACATATCCACCCAGGCTGAGGAATGGAACCAGCACAGCCTGCCCCCCCGCACTTCTCCAGACACACACATGGTCTTTGTCCTTCATGTTTCCTGTTAACTGCTCAGATCATCGTCTTTCCCATTGTATACTTAGTACACACTTCCCACCCCAATTTATCCAAAATTCAGTCCAAAGAGGCTTCAATCTTGTGCCCCAAGGCTCAACAGAAAAATATTGGGTTGGCCAAAAGTTTTGTTCAGGCTTTTCCATAACATCTTATGTTGAGCCAGTGTGTTGAGTTTATTATTCCTCCTTCACAGAAGCACGGTCGCTGTGAGCAGATGGGACTGAACCGACAGCTGAGGTTAACCATCCCCTGCCACCAATCTGACCCTCTCTCAGGTCCAGGCTTTGCCCGAGGCTGGGCCCCAAAGCACAGTTCATTCATTCAACAAACAGTGAGTGCTGGCCGTGTGTCAGGCACCATTCTTTGTTCTGGGGTTACAGCACTGAATGATACAGAAATCCTAGCTCCCTCTTTCTGGGGGGTAGAGACGGTCAAAGAATAAAAATAGTCATTCAATCATTTCTAATTAAATCATGAGTGGAAAGTATTAAGGAGGAAAAATGGAGACATGAAAGGTTGGAGGAGGGGGTTAAATTGTCTTGAGAAAGGGCATGGAGGCTGTGAGGAGGCTCGTCCTGCAACTATAGCAGAAGGACCAGCCCTGTGGGCAGAAGGGACAGCCCGCGAGAGGCCCTGAGGCAGCAACGAGCCTGCCTTCACTGCGGAGCAGGAGCAGGCTGGTGTGCTGAGCGGGGCTGAGCAGCGAAGGGAGAGGTGATGAGAATCGGGGGTGTTCTTGTTCACCGTCATGTTCTCAGCTTGGGTATGACAGCACAAGCGTTATGCCAGAGCAGTGGGCCAGCATCCCTTCCCATGGCAAACCGTAGGCTTTTGTGTCCTGTGGAATTATCCCCCAACCCTCTACTTCCTTGATGGTAAGATTTTAAAATGTTCTTCAAGCCATGTGTTATTATCCTTGTTTTATAAAAGACACTTGTGAAGTTTGGGAACACTGACTAGCCTACATGAGAAATAAGTGCTGAAGGAGGATTTTGAATCTAGATCAGTTTATTGTCTTTCTAATCCATCAGTCTCCTCTTACTCTGAAAAGGATCATACCCAGGTAGGGAAAGACACATGGGTAAAAATCACTGTAAAAAAGGAAATTAAAATCCACTGTGCTCAGAGGGGCAGAGGTCTTCACAGCTCTCGCTGGAAATGGAGGCTCAGCAAGGATGGATTCCATAAAAGTGGGCTTACCAAAGCTTCGGTGAAAGCGTAACAAGCCAAAGAGTCCTCGAGAAGCAAAGGCAAAGATGCTCATTTTCGGCGCTCCTACTGAGAGCTGTATTGGCGTTCTCAGGCATTGCAAAAAAGCCATAAAAAGAAATAAAGTGTTTAAAGATCACAGAAGAAGAGGTCAATACATGCATGTAAAGCAGCCTCCTCAGAATTATTCCAGCTGAGATTGAGGAGGAAAAGGCATTTCTCACCCACTCCCATCCATCCCCATTTGTTCACGACTGTCCCCAGTAGCTGGCTCCCCTGACACTTTTCAGAGGTAGTTCTACACACAGGCAAGTAAGCTCCCAGAGCCTCGGAGGAAGCCTCCAGAAGAAAAGCAAGGCACAGGTGCTTGAAGTGGAAACCTGTCAGGATGCAGAGAACTGTCCATTGCTGTCGGTGGGCTTAGAAGAGAGAGGACGATACTGCAGCATTTCTTATAGTCAGGAACACTCAAAACTGCCACTTCTTATCACTAATCAATCAAGATCATATTGGGTGTTCCAGTCACATTAAAAAAGTAAGCGAACAGAAGATGTAAATATTAGAATAGAGTATAAACAGCTTCACAATTTATAGATATGGTTATGGGAATCCTAGAAATGAAAATGAGAGCTAAAACTGAATTAGAATCAACACATAGCTTCAGTAAGGTATCAGTGTGAGAGTTGGACTATAAAGAAAGCTGAGCACTGAAGAATAGATGCTTTTGAACTGTGGTGTTGGAGAAGACTCTTGAGAGTCCCTTGGACTGCAAGCAGATCAAACATATCAGTCCTGAGGGAAATCAGTCCTGAATATTCATTGGAAGTACTGATGCTGAAGCTGAAGCTCCAATACTTTGGCCACCTGATGCGAAGAGTTGACTCATTTGAAAAGACTTTGATGCTGGGAAAGATCGAAGGCGGGAGGAGAAGGGGATGACAGAGAATGAGATGGTTGTATGGCATCACCGACCCAATGGACGTGAGTTTAAGTAAACTCCAGGAGTCAGTGATGGACAAGGAAGCCTGGGGTGCTGCAGTCCATGGGGTCACAAAGAGCCGGACACGACTGAGGGACTGAACTGAAATGAAGGTATCAATTTAAAAAAAAAACAAATAGCTTTCCCATATTTCATCAGTGGCAATCTTAAAAATAAAAGGAGAAAGATTCTATACTATAAATAAAATATAAAAGAGCTGGGTGAATACAGTCCAACCTGTAGTCACCCTCCTTGCTTTTCTTTCTCTTGAGTCAATACTGCTTACTATAAACATTTCACATCTTGCCTGTACTATGTATTCATTTTGTATTCTGGTTCTGCTTCCTTGAAACAGAATTATACATGAAGGCTCCAAACCTCAGCATCTCTAGCTAGACATCCCTTTTTACACTCATCTCATCCCATTTAATGGGCTTCCCAGGTGGCTCAGGGGTAAAGAATCTACCTGCCAATGCAGGAAACCTAAAAGATCCCAGTTCAGTCCCTGGGTTGGAAAGATTTCCTGTAGTAGGAAATGGCACCCTTCTCCCATATTCTTGCTGGGAGAAAGAGCAAGCAAGCACTCCACTTAGGCCACAAATAATGGCTATGTCCTGCTCTAGTGCTTTTGAGGGAACTCGCCTCTATCTTTAATATCCAGGTTCAATTTCAGTGAGTGTGGAAAGCTGGCTGAATCAGGAGAGGCTTTCCTCAGCTGCACAAATCCCTTGGGATAAAAATTAGCTCCTGTGCAGCCTGTAGACATTATTCCCTTGCACTTTGAATGCATGCCTCTACATTTCAACCTACCAATTTTTTACCCAGTGCCCTATTTTTTAAATCTGATATTTTTATTACATATTTACAGAAGGGTCATTATATGGTGAAAATACTTTGCTTAAATATGCACTTATTCGTGGCAAACTAAACAGAGGTATCCCATTATCTTGGCTGAGGAAAGGATGGCAGAGCTAAACCATATATGCATTTCAATTGAGCCATTGGAGCTATATGAAAACAGATGAAAGAATTCCAGAGTGAGTCTGCCTGTCCTTCCACTTGACAGAACAATAGCATACGCTATCCTGAGGGTGGAGGGGGAGTCCCCAGGCTGCTCCCCCCTCAGGTTGGTCTCAATCTCCAGTATGACCTCTCAATCAAGAGCTCAAAATTTTCACTTGGAGTGACACTGCGCTGCGTGGAATGTGCATGTTTAATGTCAGATGTTTTTTCAAGCAATATACCCTTTACATCATCAACTGTTTCATCGGATATTCAGCCTTGGAGAGATAAGTGAGTATGCTGAATGAATCCACCGGAAAAAGTGTGTTGGACTTCAGTGAGGCACAAAGATAAGCTATATTACGCTTAAGGATTTTTGCAAGATAATTAGAACCCGGTCCTCAACAATATGATGCCACATGTTAGTCAAGGACTTAATAGATAATTTTGGTTTCCTTAATGAGACCAAAAACAGAGGATTTAGACCCAGTGTTGAGGGGATGAGTCTGGATCCAGACATATCTGGAATGCTAGGAGAACGTGTATGTGTGTGTCTGTGAGTGGATGCATACGTGTGTGTGTGTGTGTGTGTGTGTGTGTGTAGGAGGAGTAAGAGAAAGAGTGTTGCCTTTAGAGTAAGGGCAAGATATTGCAGAGAAATATTTGCTGATATTCTGTTCTAAAGTATGCAGGCAACTCCTTCCTCTTGTCTACTTCCTAAGGCATCAATGTCATCAGAAAGCTTTGTTATTGACTGCAGTTTGATGAGATCTGTTAGTTGTTGAGGGTTGTGTTATGACAGAGTTAAAAAGCAGAAGGAACCAGGGGAGACTTAGATCTAAGTGTTTTGCAACACCAAGTTCCAATATCTAACATTTGGATGTCTTCCTTGGATGAATCAACCACTTTTCAGAATAGAAGATAATTAATGGAAATGAAGCACTTGGCAGACATAGAAAGCAGCTGCTTATCATCATTAATTTTCAGTAAGTATGTATTAAGAAACAGGATATACATCACTCTGTGGGGTTTGGGACCTTGGGAAAATACGGTATCCTAGAGACAGCATTAGCACAAAGAATGCTTCCAGGCAGGTCTCTGTCATCTGCACCCCTTCCTTTCCCCATGCTGCTGTCTTGGCATCTTCTGTCTGAGGACCAGCAGTAGGTACCACATACTCCTCAGCTGGCTGTGGTTCTGCCATATGCCTGGGGCTCATTAGGGAAAAAAAAAAAAATCAGGGAGAGGTGATTTGAGAAGGGATCTTCTTAACTTCTTTGAGAATATGGAGAGGGGGCATCTCGTTTAAGGGCATTCATTTCCCAGTAGAGAGGGAGGATTTGTAGCTGATGCTCTAATTTCTCTAGGGCAATTTTGAAGAAGACTCACAATGTTAGAGTTGGAACCTTTTCTATCTCTGGCCTATGATTATCAGGGTCTGCCATGTGGTGGTGCTCATTGCCTGACCCTCTTATAAGCAAGGCTGACCAGCTCATCAGCTAGGGATGGAACTGGGAGTGAATCTCCAGCTGGTTGGGATAGACATTACAGTCAATTAAAGTCCTATTTTCTCCCATGCAAAGTCTTCTCGGGGCTGAGCTAGATTGCTCTGTATTGTTTTAGGCTGATAGTACAAAAAATGGATACATGGGGAGGGATTGCTAAGGGGCTACTTGCTAACCTGATCACTTAAATTCCAGACAGTGAGTTTTGGAGCAGGCAGAGTCACCGTGAATTAAGAGGTCAAATGTATATGTGAGAATATTTCTACACCTCACAGCAGAATCTCTAAATTGTTTATTCCTCTCCTTAGAGCCTGGTGATACCCATTCTCTCTCAGTGTAATCATAAACACATGTACTGCTCATGCCTTTGAATCTTCTTCCATATGAGTGGCAGGAAATGCTCAGATCCTGTGCTTTAGATTGAGGTTTAAAGAAAGACATAAAAATACATATCAGATTCTCTGACTGTAATGCAACAAAATTCATGTAATACTCTAAGGGAAAAAATAAAAGAAAAGGAAAAAAAAAAAAACAGAAACCCTTGCCACATGGAAGATTTTAAAAATCTTCCTAAACAAAATTTGCTGAAAGTAAAGAAAGTTTAAAAATAAATTAAGCATTAGGCTCAATATTTAGAAAAATAAAAATTACCCCAGAGAAATCAGTTCAAAGAAAGCTGATAAAATCAATGATGGTAAACATTGTACTGAATACATTACAGAGAAAATAATTTCTTAAGTGAGGAGTAAAGCATAAACCATTAAGGAAAAATAATAAATCAGACTTCATGAAAATGAAAAACATTGTGCAACAGTAGATCCCAAGGCCAAGTGAAAAGGCAAGTCGCAAACTGGAAAAAGATGTTCACAATGGAGAAGTACTGACAGAGAATTGATTGGCAAAATGTGTAATGCTGTCTTTCAAACCCATAAGGAAAAGGTAAGAGACCCACAATGACCCAAAAATAACCTACAGAGCTGTGCAGGTAACTCATGAGAAAAGGAAATTTCCATGGTCAGTAGGTACATGAAAATGTTCCTGAACTCCCTGATAATTAAATGAAATGCTAAGTAAGTCAATGAGATATAATTTCACCCCACCAGGTGGCAAATTTAACAACTCTAAACAAGTTTTGGTGATGTTGGCAGATTCATATATACTGTTGGCAGAAACATGAAACTTTTTATGTGCAATGCAGCTGAAGGCCAAAAATGTGCAGTCTGTGACTCAGCCAAGTTACTCTGGGCTGTCTGGAAGTCTGTTCTTGGGAAATCTTGAACGTGTTGAAAGAAAAATACCAACCTAGGATTCTATACCCAGCAAAAGTATTCTTCTACAGTGAAGAAGAACTAAAGACCTTCCCAGACAGACAAAAACCAAGGCATTAACACCCAGCAAACCTGCTCTGCAACAAATGTTTAACTTTTGTGAGAAACTTGGAACCATGTAAAGAAAGGAAGAGTGTCGGAGAAGGAAAAGATGAATGTAAAATAAAATCTTCACCTCTCTTATTCGTAACTGAAAATTGTTTGATGCAATAATGGTAGCCATGCACTGGAATTATATAACTTATGGGTAAGAGAAATAAATGACAGCAGCAGGAGGAGGAATTGTCATAGGTTCCTGCATGACACCTGAGCTGGTACAGAGCTATTTTTAAATATCCAGAGAATATTTAGAAATATATACTGTAAGCCCCAAGGCAACCATTAAAACATTTTTAAAGGATAAATGATAAATTTCAAGAGGAAACAAAATGGAATCAAATACAATGCTCAAAATTACAGAAGACTTTACTCAGGAAGTTGGTGTAGATGTACTTCTCTCTATGCCTCCAAGTCGAACTAAAACTCCTGGGTGTTATATATAAATGAACACAGGAGATTCCGAAAGATGGAAAGAGGAAGGCAGACTGGTTAGGGAACTTGGGACCGGAGGTGGGTCATATGGCAGGGGTTCTCTGGGTTTTCTTTATGCCTAACATATCCAGATGGATGTTCATATAGCAATCCAGAAAGTCTAACGAGGGCAGCCAAATAAAGGCCTCCCCCAAAGCCAAAGAATGGAGAGGCCTAGCGGTGGGCTGCCGTCTGTGGGGTCACACAGAGTCGGACACGACTGAAGTGACTTAGCAGCAGCAGCAGCAGCAGCAAAACAGAACACTTTCCACCAATAGCCACTCTGCCCCCAGGTGACCACCACACACACACATGCATACAGACACAGGCACATATACACAGTTGTGGCTCCAAGACGCAAAAGCAAAGCCTGAAGGGAAACCTGTATTTTGACTTCTCCTGGCTGTCCTGGGGTTGCAGCCCACCCGCATCTCCTCACCTTACTCTGTCAGAATGGAGCAGAATTTTGTCAATAGCCAAAATGTTCTGATTTCCGTTTTTAAAAAATCACCTCACAGAGAATCAAGAAGATCTCAAACCAAATAGAAATACATAACACCACCAAGGTGACAAAGGTTAGGATTCTCTGGCACAGATTCTAAAGCAGCCATCAGTAAAACACTTTAAGGAGCAACTACAAATGTATGTGAAAAAAGTGAAAAGATACAGAAAGTCTCAGAAAAGAAATAGAAGGTATAAAGGGGACCCAATTGGAAATATCATTCTTGGACTGGATCCCACTTGGTCATGGTGTAAAACCCTTTTCGTGTGCTGCTGGATTTGGGTTGCAAACTTTTTTTGAGAATTTTCATATCTATGTGCATAAAATATATTGGTCTGTAGTTTTCTTGTGATGTCTGGTTTTAGTAATGATGGTGTTACAGAATGAGTTGAGAAATGATTCATTATATTCTTTTTCTCTGTGTTCTTTTCTTTTTGAAGATTTTGTGAAAGATGGATGTTAATTCTTTGAATGTTTGACAGAACTGACCAGTGAAGTCGTCTAGTTTTGGAATTTTCTTTGTGAGAAAATTTTGGATTAATAATTCAATCCTCTTACCTGGTATAGGTCTGTTCAGATTTTCTATTTCTTCTCGATTTGGTTTCAGTAGTTTGTGTCTTTTGGGAATTTATAATAAATTATGTAATTTATATAATTACAAATATAAACATGACAGTATAAATACATATAATAAATTATATAGATATAATTTCTATAAGGTCTGTGACAATGTTCCCCATTTCAGTACTGATTTTAGTAGATTAGAGTCTCCCCCCTTTTTTTCATGGTCAATCTAGCTGAACTGTGTATTTTTAAGATGCTCTTTATTAGATTGAGGAAATCTCTTTTGTTCCTTAATTTTATGAGGTTTTTTTTTTCTAAAATTATGGATAGATGTTTAATTTTATTAAACATTTTCTCTGCTTCCATTGGAATGGTCTTTTCTCGCTTATCACAGTAAGAAGACAGATATGGTAGGATGAATATTATGGATGAGTACATGTGTAAATGTCCATACAAAAAGAGACTGTTTTTTCCCCTGTAAATATTGTAATGGCATTTGAACTTTTCTGTGCATCTGCTGATTTAATTTTCCAAAAAAAAAGTAGTAAGATGTATACCATGTTTTACAGGGGAAAATGTATTGTGAATATGAATGATATCAAAATATATCCATAAATTCACAGAAAGGTAGTTTAAAAAAAAAATAGAAATTTGGAATATTAGCATGACAAGGGGGACAAACATGGGAATAGAGCTCAGAAAATTCTAGGGAAGGGAAAAAGGAGAGGAATCAGACTTACTCTGTCACATACTGAAATGCATTATAAAGTGACAGTGTGAAATATAGCGGAGGTGATGAAATTCCAGCTGAGCTACTTCAAATCCTAAAGATGATGCTGTGAAAGTGCTGCACTCAATATGCCAGCAAATCTGGAAAACTCAGGAGTGAATATAGGACAGGAAAAGGTCAGCTTTCATTCCTAACCCAAAGAAAGGCAATGCCAAAGAATGTTCAAACTACTGCAAAATTCCACTCATCTCACATGCTAGCAAAGTAATGCTCAAAATTTTCCAAGCCAGGCTTCAACAGTATGTGAACCAAGAACTTCCAGATGTTCAAGCTAGATTTAGAAAAGGCAGACTAACCAGAGATCAAGTTGCCAGCATCTGTTGGATCATAGAAAATGCAAGAGAATTTCAGAAAAATATCTACTTCTGCTTTATTGACTACACCAAAGCCTTTGACTGTGTGGATCACAACAAACTGTGGAAAATTCTTAAAGAGATGGGAATGCCAGACCACCCTACCTGCCTCCTGAGATATCTATATGCAGGTAAAGAAGCAACAGTTAGACTTTGACATGGAACAATAGACTGGTTCCAAATTGGGAAAGGAGTACATCAAGGCTGTATATTGTCACTCTGTTTATTTAACATCTATGCAGAGTACATCATATGAAATGCTGGGCTGGATGAAGCACAGCTGGAATCAAGATTGTCAGGAGAAATATTAATAACCTCAGATATGCAGATGACACCACTCTTATGGCAGAAAGTGAAGAAGAACTAAAGAACCTCTTGATGAAAGTGAAAGAGCAGAGTAAAAAAGCTGGCTTAAAACTCAACATTCAAAAAATGAAGATCATGGCATATGGTCCCATCATTTCATAGTAAATAGATGGGGAAACAATAGAAACAGTGAGAGACTTTATTTTCTTGGGCTCCAAAATCACTGCAGATGGTGACTGCAGCCATGAAATTAAAAGATGCTTGCTCCCAGTAAGAGAAAAGGTATGACAGACCTAGACAGAATATTAAGAAGCAGAGACATTATTTTGCTGACAAAGGTCCATCTAATCAAAGCTATGGCTTTTCCAGTAGTCATATATGGATGTAAGCGTTGGACTATAAAGAAAGCTGAACATCGAAAAATTGGTGCTTTTGAACTATGGTGTTGGAGAAGACTCTTGCGAGTCCCTTGGACAGCAAGGAGATCCAACCAGTCAACCCGATCAGAAATCAGTCCTGAATAGTCACTGGAAGGACTGATGCTGAAGCTCAAACTGCAATACTTGGGCCACCTGATGCGAAGAACTGACTCATTGGAAAAGACGCTGATGCTGGGAAAGATTGAAGGCAGGAGGAGAAGGGGATGATGGAGGATGAGATGGTTGGATGGCATCACTGACTCAGTGGACATGAATTTAAGCAAGCTCCAGGAGCTGGTGATGGACAGGGAAGCCTGGCGTGCTGCAGTCAGAGGGGTCCCTAAGAATCGGAAATGACTGAGCCACTGACCTGAGAAAATACAGAGCTGACACTGGGATAGACAGGCAGATCAATGGACTAGGAGAGCCAAGAAGTAGAAATAAGTGTGTTAGAATGTAGTTTATGATAGTAGTGTCATTTCAAAATCAGCAGAAAAATGAATTATTCAATAAACAATTTTGGTACATTTGTTAAAAAAATAATAAGTTGGATCTTTGGCCCATGCTCAATATTCAAATAAGTTCCAGATGGATAAAATATTTAAAAGCAAAATATAAAATCACGAAAGAATGGGGAGTTATTCTGAGTGAACTCATTAATAATACTGAGATCATGTGATTTGAAAACCAACAATTATAAAGGAAAAGAATTAGGTTCAAGTATATAGAATTTTTTTTTTTAACAACAACAAAAAAATAATCTGTAAGGAACCTCCACTTAACACTTCTAAACACCAACAATGTATTAAAGAAAAACCTTTGTAGCATAGAATAGAAAATGGTTGGTTTCTTTCATGTTTCAAGAATTTTTTTCAAACAGAAAAAGATGAGCAAACCAGTAAAGTGTAATAGATGAAGCCATGAGCAAACAGTTAAAAGAAGAACAAACACTTGAAAAGGTTTAGCCCCATGCCCTACCAAAAAACTGCAAAGAAAATTAGTAAAATAGGTGAAGACCAGTATCAGTTTCGTAAGTATTCACAAGATTGGGGAGAGACCTCAATCCTTTCTGTAAAACATTTCCCTTAAGTTTCTATTGGGTTAAAGTTTTAAATTTAGGTTACTATAAATCTATTCCTTTGTGACCTCTTTTTTTGTTTTTGTGAATCAAGCATTTGCTTATAATTCATATTGTTTCTTAAAGGAAAAAAAAATTTTTTTTTACATGTAGCTCTTTAATAAATTTAGAGTCTACTGTGACTATAAGGTATGAGCCTGCTGCTGCTGCTGCTAAGTCACTTCAGTTGTGTCCAACTCTGTGCAACCCCATAGACGGCAGCCCACCAGGCTCCCCCATCCCTGGGATTCTCCAGGCAAGAACACTGGAGTGGGTTGCCATTTCCTCCTCCAGTGCATGAAAGTGAAAAATCAAAGTGAAGTCACTCAGTCGTGTCTGACTCTTAGCGACCCCACGGACTGCAGCCCACCAGGCTCCTCCATCCGTGGGATTTGCCAGGCATGAGTACTAGAGTGGAGTGCCATTGCCTTCTCCAGGGTATGAGCCTGCTGCTGCTGCTGCTGCTAAGTCACTTCAGTCGTGTCTGACTCTGTGTGACCCCATAGACGGCAGCCCATCAGGCTCCCCCATCCCTGGGATTCTCCAGGCAAGAATACTGGAGTGGGTTGCCATTTCCTTCTCCAGTGCACGAAAGAGAAAAGTGAAAGTGAAGTCGCTCAGTCTGTCTGACTGTTAGCGACCCCATGGACTGCAGCCCACCAGGCTACTCTGTCCATTGGATTTTCCAGGCAAGAGTACTGGGGTGGGGTGCCATTGCCTTCCCCGGGGTATGAGCCTAATACAGTTCATTTCTGACTAGCTCATCAGGTGCCCAGGACTATATATTGTGCAATCTTTCCTTCTCAAATTGACAATGAAGCCAACTTTGTCATGCCCTTTAGATGAGCCTCAGTGCGTTAGATTGTCTCCACATATATCTACACTTGCTTGTGTCCTCTCTTTTTGCAGATAATGAAGACCAGAGAAGGTAGGTGCTTTGCCCCAGGTTACACAGCTAATGCAGGGTGGAGCTTGGGTGAGGGCCCTCATTCATCCCCTGACCCTCAACCCAGTGTTCTTCTCCTTAAGCTATACTTCCTCTCAACCAGACTTTGAGGAACCCACCCTTTCCCGCCTGAACACCCAACTTCTGCTCAGAAAAGATCACTCATCCTGTGGGCAATGGCCAGACTTCCACCATGTCTGCAGAAAGGAAGACTATGACTCTGTTCTAATTCCCAGGCTCTGTGCTGTGTTCCGTAAGAGAAGGTCCACCTGGCTGGAGGATCTAGGCCCTGCTTTCTCCTCCCATAAGGATCAGTGCCCAGGCCTTGAGAAGGAATGTGAGCACTGGCCTCAGCCTGAGTGAGTTCAAATCCCAGCTCTGCCTCTTCCTACATGAGTGACTCATCTTTGCTTCAATTCTTCATTTTGAAAATGATAATAACTTGGTTTCCCTGGTGGCTCAGATGGTCAAGAATCTTCCTGCAACACAGGAGACCCAGGTTCAATCCCTGGGTGGAGAAGACCCCCTGGAGAAGGGGATGGCTACCCACTTAAGTATTCTTGCCTGGAGAATTCCATGGATAGAGGAACCTGGTGGGCTACAGTCCATGGTGTTGCAAAGAATCCAGATACGACTGAGCGACTAACACTTTCATACTTTCACTTCAATAACAGAAGCGCCTAACTCATAGGGGTTTTGTAACAATTAACTGAGTTAACCCATGTAACATCCTTGCCATGGGCTTGTCAATGTTCACTAGAGAGGTTAATTTTCCTGTTTTTATTCAGCTAGAGGGTTGGTATCTGGTCAAATTTATACTGCTTCTTTTAAGAGATACAGATCTTTTTCATATTGAAACTGGCGTCTTTGGGGCCTTGCTGTCATCTCCTAACAAAACAAATGCACCAAAAGCCAAACTTTCCCTTCGCTTGTATGGCAGGATGATGGTGAACGTGGTCTGCTGAGTTAAGGGTGCAGGTGGTTTGCTGACCGAAGGGAGAAAAGCAACCACAGATGGTGGACTTCCTGTTTACAATGTGCTTGGGGAAATGACCATTTTGCTCATGGAGAAAATATTTTTTATCTTATTAGGTAGAGAAAAACAATAGGCAACAAAGACAGAATATTACCATTGCAGCATTTTTGTCTCATGAAAAACTGACTGGCTTCCCCAGATATTGATTAAACATTCTACATCAAGTATTCTCTAGACAGTAAAATTCTGGCATGAAATAAACCTCCAGGCAAAGTTCACTTATGGTCAGAGAGGCTTCACCAAAACAACCATGTTTCGATATTGTGGCTCTCAAAACGGAAATGCCTGAAACCCCTTCAGGGAGGAAGGTTTTGATCGGAGAACAAATTGCTCACAGAGCCCCTGTTTCCAGTTGCTTCCTTGGCTTCTCTACAACGGAGCAACGTGAGGAACAGGGCGACGACAGTTCAAGCTTCAGTTGCCCAGGTGTGTATGGTCCAGACACGTGGAGTCTGTTCCCAGCTCACCTATCAGAAAGCAAACAAGCCAGAGGGAGGGTCTCTGTGTTCAAACTCGCATTGATACCACCAACACACTCCGGAGGAGTGCTTTCCTAGGTTCAGATGACCGAGCAGAAAAACCCCTTGCCTTTCTCATGCCTCCCACCTAAAACGTCCTTCCGTCAAGATTACCTTATATCTAGGGAGTTCTCTTAGGGGATTTATCCTCCTCGGTTCCATTTATCCTCCAGTTCCGCTGTTAGCTTTAGTGGTCCCTTCTTCTAGGTCCAAAGTATGTGACAATATAAAAACCAGCAACGGTGTCCCACCGTGAGATGCACAATCATAGCTCACCAGCCAGGACAGAACACAAGAGAACACGTAGAACATACATTCCCGTGAGCGCTTTGCGTCAGCCTAAAGGCCATCCCTTTGTGTGCGCCACACGTTGTCTGCGTGCATCCGCCTGCCGTGTGTGTGGATGCACAGGCGTCCACACACCTGCACTGGCACTTCAAGATGGATTCCGTGTGGTGAGGGTCAAAGGAGCTTGAGGTCTGAAGCTGTCCTCACGTCAGAACCCCAAGATCCAGCTCCTTCTTGAGTTGCTACTAGAGCCTCAACAGGAAGGGAATCCTTCCGGGAAGAACATGCTTATTGATCTGGTGTCATCCCGGGCCTTTCTGGCACCTGGGACTGTAGACCTTGATTCAGAGCAAACAGGGATTGTTGAAACCTTGCCGTGGACCCCACTGTACCCTGGCCTCAGGCCTGGGCTGGCCTGTTCGTCTCCAGCTATTGTGAGTGTTGGCTGCTGAGGACTCAGATGCTCTTTCCCGGAGAAGCACCCTTGGGACAACGAGTTTTCTGGCCCAGAAGTTTGCATCCACATACAAGGCAGTCAGGCACCAATCCTTGAATAGTACAAAAAGCCAAACCCTTGCCCCAGAGGCGACCAACTCTGTGATGAGATTCACACTCCAGTGCTCCCCTTGGGACCAGGCAGAGGCTAGACTCCAGCCAAGGCCACATCCTTGCTCAGTAGCTTCCCCCCTTGCCTGCTGACCTCACTCCATTTCTGATGAAAGTGCCCCCTCAGTAAATCTTCAGAGACCCCCAACTCAGGCTTTGCTTAGGAAATCCCTCATCTTTCTCCAAATTGCCGGGCCCATCGACAGTTTCCCAGGTAGCCAATCAAACTCCCTTGGGATAAATAAGAACGTGGACAATATTCTCATCCCCAGGGCTATTGGAACAGCTATTATCCCTTCACTGTACTCTAGAGTGGAATTACTATCGGCACTCACCACATGCAGGGGAAGTGAAAGAAAGTGTTACTCTTTCATTCATTTATGACTTTTTGCAACCCCATGGACTGTATCCCACCAGGTTCCCCTGTCCATAGAATTCTCCAGGCAAGAATCCTGGCGTGGATAGCTATTCCCTTCTCCAGGGGATCTTCCCAACCCAGGGACTGAACCTGAGTCTCCCACATTACAGTTTCTTTACCTTCTAAGCCACCAAGGAAGCCCCAGAAAACCCAGATAAAGAGACTTAAATTTAGACAGTAGGAAGAGAAAACACTCCATTGGTAAATTGTAGTTTTAAAAATGCATTCAGATATTAATTATGCTATATTTATTGGGTTGGCCAAAAGTTTAGTTTGGATTTTCCCTTGAGATGCTACTGACTTTTTGCCAATGTAATATTTGTTAGAAAGCCATGGAAAATTAAGAACTTCAAAATAATTTCTACAAGTAAATGTGCCAACCAACAAAGATTCAGGGTTTCAGGGTGCCACCTGAGTTAATGACCATCATATAAAATTCTAATTTTTTTGTTCAAGTTTTATCATTGGCTACAAAGACTGTCAACTTTTTTTCCTTTAAGTGACAGGCTCACTTCATTCTTTTTTGAGCAACTGTTTGTCGAATCCCTACATCTGAATATTGATAATTTGTCAATTATCCTTGCAAGTAAAAATGGCATTCCATGAAAAAAAAAAAAAAAAGAGAGAGAAAGAGATTTGTTAAAGGCACAGCTCAATCACATGAGTTCTTCTTCAGTGCAACCCACCTTTGTATTTTGGTACACTGAGGAGCTTTGTGTCCTTCTCATTTCATTGCTCAGAATGTTCAAAGGTCAAGATTTAATAAAATCACTCATTTGTGCTACTGCAGCAATGGAAAACACAAAGTCCACCGATAGTTTGATGTCATCACCCAGATTCCTGCCAAGATGTTGGCACCATTGCTCTCACATATCAGGGGAAATGTCAGCACAGTGGAAAAAGCAAAAAAAAAAAAGTTTTTGTGAGTTGTTTAAAGTAAGGTTTTTATTTTAGAATACTTTTAGATTTGCAGGAACACTGCAGAGATAGTACAACATGTTCTCAAGAACCTCACACCCATTTTCTCTTGTTATTAACATCTTGTGTTAGTAAGGTACATTTGTGTCAACCAAAGAACCAATACTGAAACATTATTATCACCTAAAGTCCAGTCTATCTACAGATTTTCCTGCTGCTGCTGCTGCTAAGTCGCTTCAGTTATGTCCGACTCTGTGCGACCCCAGAGACGGCAGCCCACCAAGCTCCCCCGTCCCTGGGATTCTCCAGGCAAGAACACTGGAGTGGGTTGAAAGTATGAAAGTGAAAAGTGAAAGTGAAGTTGCTCAGTCGTGTCTGACTCTTAGCAACCCCATGGACTGCAGCCTACGAGGCTCCTCCGTCCATGGGATTTTCCAGGCAAGAGTACTGGAGTGGGGTGCCATCGCCTTCTCCAGATTTTCCCAGTTCTTACTTATGCTTTGTTGTTGTTTCAGAACCTCACCCAATGTACCTCCTTACATTTAGTTCTCATACATCCATAGGCTGGATTGCATCATTTTCTCACTTTCCTTGGTTTTGATGATTTCAACAGTTTTGCAGAGTTTTGTTCAGATATTTTGTGGAATGTCCCTTAATTGAAATGGATCTGATGTTTTCTCTTGATTAGAGTGAGTTCATGAGTTTGAGGGGGGAGGAAGACTACATAAATAAAATGCCATTCTCATCACATCTCATCAAGGGTGTATACTATCAACATGACTTACCTCTACTGACGCTGGCCTTGATCACTGGGCTGAAGTTGTCTTTCTCAGATGTTTCTATGGTCCAGTAACTCTCATTCCCCCTTTCCACACTGTTCTCTATAGAAGAATATCACTTTGTGCAGCCCACACTTAAGGAGCAGGGAGCCCTGCTCCCTCTCTTGCAGGGCACAGTATCTACACGGGTTAATTGTAATCTACTAACACGAGATACTTTCCTAGTGTTACCTGGAAAATAGACTTGACCTTACAGAACCCTGAAAGGGTTTGGGGGAACCCCCTGAAAGTCTGCAAACCACACTTTGAGAATCACTGTTCTACACAATGGGGGCAGGGAAGGGTGTATCTGGAACCGAGGAGCGATGCTCAGATGCTTCCAGGATTCCCTGGAGTTAACTCTGAGAGGAAACCTCCACCACTGTCACTGGCCAAGAGCAAGTCTGCTAAGTGAGTGCAGGTCTAATTCCCCCACACCAGGCAAGTAGCCCAGAGTCGCAGAGTGCTTCTGAGGTGGCGGTGGTAGCGGTTTTGTCATTGAGTCATGTCCATCTCTTGCGACCCCATGGACTGTAGCCCTCCAGGCTCCTCTGTCCATGGGATTCTCCAGGCAAGAGTACTGGAGTGATTTGCCATTTCCTTCTCCAGGGCATCTTCCTGACCCAGGGATCAAACCTGGGTTTCCTGTGCTGCAAGCAGATTCTTTACCAACTGAGGTATCAGGGAAACTNCCCCATGGACTGTAGCCCTCCAGGCTCCTCTGTCCATGGGATTCTCCAGGCAAGAGTACTGGAGTGATTTGCCATTTCCTTCTCCAGGGCATCTTCCTGACCCAGGGATCAAACCTGGGTTTCCTGTGCTGCAAGCAGATTCTTTACCAACTGAGGTATCAGGGAAACTACCAAAGAAGGGCTTCTGTAGGAGGAAAACGCAGACTGAGTGATGGAAAAGGAGGGTGAGTGTCCATCGTGGCTGACGGATATGATGTTTCCGTGCATCGTTTCATTAACACTCTTGTTCAAATCTTCAGCAGGTGGGTCTGGCCACCACACTATTACCATACTATTACAAATCCCACTGGGTCTTCTCTTGTGCTAGTCATCAGCAAGGCAGCATTTTTAGAATTGGAACCAGATATCATGCACAGCATGGTTAGATACGAGAGCCCCCAAGGGCCTCTCAGACAGGATGCAGGCCACTTTCCCCTGCTCGTGGCCCCACAGTGGCAGCCACTGTGGGCACAGAACGCAGGCTCTGGTTGGCTTCATCCAAGGGCAGCCAGGCAGTGCTTTGCCCCACGCCTGCAATACACGTCTCTTGACTGCCTCCAGTGGCTTCTGATAAAGCCGGCGCAGGGAACACACAGAAACCTGCTTGATACCAACACCCGTACAACTCAGAGTTACAGGATACTTATCTCAGTCCACTCAAGCTGCTATAAGAACATAAGGCTACCACTCCAGTAGCCTTGGGCTTCCTTTGTGGCACAGCTGGTAAGGAATCTGCCTGCAGAGCGGGAGCCCTGGGTTCGATCTCTGGGTTGGGAAGATCCCCTGAAGAAGGGAAAGGCTACACATGGCAGTATTCTGGCCTAGAGAATTCCAGGGACTGTATAGTCCATGGGGTCAGAAAGAGTTAAACGTGACTGAGCGACTTTAACTATCTGTTTTCAATTATAAGAAGAATAAATTTGTCAGAAGATTCTACATATCCTATCTACAATTTATGTGACAATTCCACTTGTTTGCCTAGTGTTTTTTTTTTATATTTTAATTTTATTTTAGATGAGTAGGCGTTTTCATTGATTTGAGAGTATAGCAAGACAGTCCATTTCTGTAATATAGTCCATGGGGTCAGAAACAGTTAAATGTGACTGAGCGACTTTAACTATCTGTTTTCAATTATAAGAAGAATAAAATTTGTCAGAAGATTCTACATATTCTATCTACAATTTATGTGACAATTCCACTTGTTTGCCTAGTGGTTTTTTTTTATATTTTAATTTTCTTTTAGATGAGTAGGCGTTTTCATTGATTTGAGAGTATAGCAAGACAGTCCATTTCTGTGTTATGTAATTCTAAAATGTTCACCTTCACATAGCTAAAAGCATTAGATTTTTTGATCAGTGAGATCAGAACTCAAATCTGCCTCTTACAAGCAAGGATACCTTGGGCAAGTCCCTGAACATTTCCAGGTTCTTTTAAAAATAAATAAATCAGTAAATAGGACTAATACCTCCTGTATCTTGTGTGTCTGGTAGCTGTTATTTTTTTTTTTTTACAAGAATAAGATAATTGATGTAAGGTGACAACCACATACAGTATGGAACCAGTAGAAAAATGATGTCTATTATTTGTAGTATCTGCAGATACTACTTATGAACCCCTCTCCATACTTGCCAACATCGGCATCTTTAGCTATCCACTCCTGAAAACTTTGGTTTACTCTTCTCTTGCACTCTTTTAGTCTGTTGGTCCAAAATTGTTCCCTTGTTCTCCTCCCACCCATCACTGGCATCAACAATTCCAGATCAGGCTCTCCACCCACCTCCCTTCCTCTAATCAGGCACTGAGATACTCTGTCATCTTAGCCTCAACGTGCCTGAAATGCCTGTTCTCCATCTGTCTCTGCCCAAACCTCACCTTGGCTGCTCCAGAACACTGCTCACTCTAGTGCCTTTCTACGCAGCCACCGGGATTAGGGCATTCCGCTGTGTTGCTGCCATTGGTGGGAGAGAGGGCACTCAACCGAGCTGTTCGGGGTCACGCACAACACTCAGCAGCCCTGGGACAGGTCCCAAGCTTGCTCTGAGTGTTCTTCCAGAAGGGAGTCCTTTTCACTGGCACCCTTAGCAATAGTCTTATATGTTTTTTGACTCCATCAACTTTATCCGTTAGTTGAGTCATGCTTAAACACCATGGTGGTACAGAGTCAGTTCAACTGAACTTTCAGCTTAGATTCTTTGGAAAATAGCTTCCGTGCCTACGTGCATTTTTGCGGTGGAGAGTCATCAGCTGGAAGAGCCAGCGATTAGGACAAAGTAGGACCAGATTTTCAGTGAGTTTCCATCTTGGAAAACTCTCAAGAGTCGAGTCCATAAAAGCAGTGACCTTTAATCTTTATTTTTAGTAAGGAAATGTGTGTGTGTGTTCAGTTGCTCAGTCATGTCTGACTCTTTGAGACCCCATGGACTGTAGCCCACCAGGAGCCACTATCCATGTACGCCAGCAAGAGAACAGGAGTGGGTTGCCATTTTCGCCTCCAGGGGATCCTCCGAGCCCAGGGATCAAACCCAAGTCTCCTGCATCTTCTGCATTGGCGGGCAGATTCTTTTACCACTGAGCCACCTGGAAAATAAGGAAATGCAGTATTTCAAATAAATATTTTGCAGAAAACATAGGAAGCAGATAAAGGAGGAACATTTCTGATTAGGTGGCAGAGAGATGTGGAGATTTAATCACTCCCTCAGCACCTCTTCCGAGTTAACCCCAGAGGTTCCACCATTGGATTCAGAGTCTTGAAACCACTGCCCTAAAGACTACAGAGTTCCATCAAGGGCCCCTAAAGCAGGAGTGAACTAGCAGCAGCGGACACCCGGGTGAGGTTGGAGATGGGACCCACGGGAAGAAGAGTGCCATGGAGTCAAGCCTCCACCTCCAGCAGCATCTCCCAGGTGAAGAGCCACTGAGGCAGAGTCCCTGCTTCAAGCCCATGGCACACCGATGCCTGAGACCACAGAGGAGCCAAGGTCAGGGCCTGCATCACTTTGGAATCTTTGACTACAAGCAACAGAAACTGACTCCACCCCGTGCAAAAAGAAATGTATTAGACCCATATGGGGTGGCTCATCGAAATAGAAAGAGCTGGAAAGGCAGCCTTTGAAGGGGAATCAGGGAGTTCCTACCATCCAGACGGTAGGAGAGCACTGACCTCCTCAGCTGGGTGCACAGTGGGATGAGTGGAGTCCTCTGGGGAAGAGGTGGGGCCCCAAAGGCAAGCCCCAAATAGAGGATCAAGCAAGGGCTGCTGACCACAGGGCCCCAGAGGACCTAGCGTCTGGAGGAGGGAAGTTACTTGATTCATTACTGCAAGGTCACCACGAGACTCAAGCTTCTGCTCTCTCAGTGGCTCCTCTGTCTGCTCCAGTAAGGCTGCAGCCTCGTGGATAACACCTAGACCATCTGACAGTCAGGCATTATAAGCTGTCCCGGCCAAGACCGCGTGGCTTCCAGCTCTGACCTTGGCCATGGTATCTGCTCTTGAGTCGCCTCTAGTCTTGCCTCTTCCCAACTTGACTCACGTCCTCTTGCTGTCTCCTCCTGGCTGCGCCTGTCCACCAGCCAACCCCACCCCCCCAGCCTACAGCTTTTCTTCTGCACATGCTGTCTCAGCAGGGAAGATGCTCCTCTTCTCACCAATGACCCCATTCATTTCCTACTTGACCACAAGCCTGTCTTTTCTGTCCCCACTGTAGGGTTGGCTCATCCAGATTCTCACCCCACAAGCTGGGAAACTCTGAAGCAAGAAGAGTGAAAAGGCTGTGTGCCCAGGCACTCGGGGAACATGAGCAAAGATCCAAAGTCTCACCCGCGTGAAGAATATAGTCAAGACCCAGTGTGGCCAGAGTCTGGACCCTGGGAGACAAACGAGATGCTGGGCAGACTGTGGGACGGTCCAGATCCTACAGACTACAGGATGACCCAGGGTCCAGATCCTACAGAAGTGAACAGATGAGTGAAAACTGAGGTGTGGGTATTCCACACTGATGCCTTGCCTGAGGGTTTTGATAGCCCAGAGCCGTTGCCTTCCTCAGGAAGGTGATGAAGCTCCTTGCCTGCCAGAGTGCTGTCATCAGACAGACTGTTCTAGAAAGCCATAGGACAGCTCACTCAGCTTTCCTTCCACAGCCTTCTTTTGAGTTGATACCCTCCGTTCTAGCCGGATTTACTACCCCCCCCCACCACCCATGGCTATCAAATTTGGCTGCCACTGAGTGACTGAACTGAACTGAAGGCTTTTGTTTCATTTGAGAATAGATGAGCTGATTGGGTGGCATCACCAACTCAATGGACATGAGTTCAAACAAACTCCAGGAGATGATGAAGGACAGGAAGCCTGGCACGCTGCCGTCTGTGGGGTCACAAAGAGTCGGACAAGACTTAGCAACTAAGCAACCACAGCAAGAATAGCACTGGCTCAGAAAACACCTTCCTTCTCTCACTCTGGGTTGACAATCTGAACCAAAGAGTCGGCTGAGAAGGCCCAGATGTCGCATGTAGCCATGATGGACAATGTGAAGTTCTGAAACGATTCCAAAGAAATCAGTCTGAGTCTGCTTGTGAACATTACAGGAAACCAAGCCAAGGAGTTTAGATTTGGTCTCTTATTCTTGCTGGAATATGGGAAATCAATACATATTTGTGGCATGGATAGATGCGATGGTTAAGAACAAAACAGTTTTGTAATAGAGTGATTATGACAAGTTGGGAACAGGGTAGGTGCCTTCAGCAGACACACTGGTTCTGAAATAATTATTAAACACCAAGAAAGATGAGGAGGGTCTGGACTGGCACAGGGGCAAGTGGGCTGAGCTGCAGAGACCTTTAAGAAGGAGAATTCCTCACCAGTTGCGGGAGAGGAAGAGTCCTCAAGGACCTCCCACGTCATGAGGCTGAAAAAACGTGAGTGCAGCAGCATCAGGAGCTCCTGGGGAGACGTGACTTTGGAAGAGGACACTTTCAGTCTGGACATGAATGTGCCTGGATGGATGTTTTAGTGCGTTTCCAGAGCTCAGGGGAGAGACTGGGAGGGCTGAGAGCTCCTGCCCTGAGGTGGGCACACAGGACCAGAGTGAGCAAGGCTTCCCAAGTTGCCTCTCACAGTGTCCACCCACATCACAAGCTCGGCTGCCTCACTGCACATGTCCTATCTGACCACATCGCCTGGCTGGCCTTTTTGACCTGTCAGCCCACCTGTGGGGAAGATAGCACCCAGCCTGGCTTCCTCTCCAATGCACTAGGCCTGAAATCAGAGTCGGACCCAAGGACTTGAGCACAGAAATTCTATATGAGCTGTGATCTCAGAGAATATAAGTGAGCAGGAAGTGTGAATGGAGGAAGAAAACTGAAGTCCAGCTAAAGTGTATCACGAGGGTCACTTTTGTGGTAGCTGGTGCTCAATCCTACCAGGACCTTAGCATGCAGAATGCCTGTTAGAATTGTCCAAACACTGTCCCTGCCTCTGGGATCAAAATGGACAACATTTACTTATCAGTTTCCTGCTGCCTCGGGTGCCCTCTGGGGCACAGCTAGGCTGCTCTTACACGTGTGCCACGTGGGGACCGGCCACATCCACAACTCTGTGAGAGCCCAAGGCAGAGCATGAAGGATGTGGGCTCATGCTTGCGGTCAGAGCTGTCTGTGAAACATGACGGGCGCCCTCCCAGGACTTCCCATCAGTCACAGCTGGGATCTAGGTGAGGCCAAGAAGGTGTGGAAGGAGCCCAAAGCTGTCTGTTCATAACCCCCTTGCACTCTTCACTTCCTCTCCTGCCCTTCACATTCAGTCCAACTAGAACTGAGTCTTCAAGATTTAGCATCCACAGTTAGTGGAACAAAGTACAGCCCCACTGCTTCCAGTGACCCAGAGCCCCCAACACCATTTATCACCTCCTACCTTTCCCATCCTTCACCTCCTACCTTCCCCATCCATCACCTCCTGCCTTCCCCATCCTTCACTTCCTACTTCCCCGTCCATCACCTCCCACCTTCCCCGTCCATCACCTCCCACGTCCTTCACCTCCTACCTTCCCCTTCCATCACCTCCTACCTTCCCCATCCATCACCTCCAACCTTCCCCGTCCATCACCTCCTACCTTCCCCATCTATCACTTCCTACCTTGCCCGTCTTTCACCTCCTGCCTTCCCCGTCCTTCACTTCCTACTGCCCCGTCCTTCACCTCCTACCTTCCCCGTCCTTCACCCCATACCTTCCCCGTCCTTAACCTCCTACCTCCCCCGTCCTTCACTTCCTACCTTCCCCGTCCTTAACCTCCTACCTCCCCCATCCTTCACTTCCCACCTTCCCTGTCCTTCACCTCTTACCTTCCCCGTCCATCACCTCCTACCTTCCCCGTCCATCACCTCCTACCTTCCCCGTCCATCACCTCCTACTTTTACCACCCTCTCCAGAAGTCACTCGCCTTTGGCTCCCACTCCCTTTGGCCAGTCTCAGTTGACTGCCTGCTCAGATGACCCAGATCTCCCTCAGAAGGGTGTGAGGTGAGGCTCCCTTGCCTCCCGCATGTCAGGATTGCTGCCATTATCTGTTACTTACATTGCTGGCCTGAAAGCACTGGAAGCTGTTTCAGCCCACGCTGAGGCTCCAGAGATCCTTATCAGCAGCCCTGGCCCCTGATGACAGCAAGAGTCAATAATCCCTCCTGACTCCCCCGCTGGCCCCCTGGCAAGGCTAGTGCTAGATGAACAAGCTGTACTCAGAGCTTCTGAATCAGTGAACTCGGAGTCCCTGGAGGGAGTTCCTTGCCTGGAAATCAAATGATCTTTCTGCTTTCAGCAGGAATGGATGGAACAATAAACTCCTGGAAGTGGCTCCACCAGGGAGTGCCTGGTGGCCTTGCGCGTCTCCACGTGGGCTGTGTGGGCAAAGCGTTATCACGGTTAACATGGACCTTAGCAGAACTCCTGTGATCCGACCAGAATATGAGAGCACAGGAGCTTTGTGAGGAGCAATTACCAGGCTCTTCCCCACTCATGGGGCAGTTTCTCATCACCTCCTGTATTCTGAGGAGGTATGAGGCTCCCTTCTCCCCATCCACACTCTGTCCCCAACCACCTCCTTTAGGGTCCAGCTACAGTCCATGTAACTGCCTGGATGCAGCATGAAACAGGTCTCTCAGCAACAGGGCCCCGTGACTCATATGTTGTCACCTGCTCTCTGCTGTTTTGGTATCATCATGTGGGACAAGGGGCAAGGGGAAGTGGCATGCTTTGCTTTTTCTGTCTTTGTAAGGTATAAACTATCTGGATCTAACAAAGTTGCGTTGTTTCTTTACCAGCTAAATCTGTTCATTTTACCTTGACAATAATGCTCATGGAACGACGAGGCTTTCTTTCCATTTAAGCAGTCACCCTGATACCTATTATAACTGGGCATAAGCCATGGATTACTGACTCTTTGGTAGCTCAGCTGGTTGAGTATCCACTGACATTGCAGGAGACCCCGGTTCAATTCCTGGGTCAGGAAGCTCCCTGGAGAAGGAATAGGCAATCCACTCCAGTATTCTTGGGCTTCCCTGGTGGCTCAGATGGTAAAGAATCCACCTGCAATGCGGGAGACCTGGGCTTGATCCCTGGGTTGGGAAGATCCCCTGGAGGAGGGCATGGCAAACCACTCCAGGATTCTTGCCTGGAGAATCTCCATGGACAGAGGAGCCTGGTGGGCTGCAACCCATGGAGTCAACTGAGTGACTAAGCACAGCACAGCACCAGCNCTCCAGTATTCTTGGGCTTCCCTGGTGGCTCAGATGGTAAAGAATCCACCTGCAATGCGGGAGACCTGGGCTTGATCCCTGGGTTGGGAAGATCCCCTGGAGGAGGGCATGGCAAACCACTCCAGGATTCTTGCCTGGAGAATCTCCATGGACAGAGGAGCCTGGTGGGCTGCAACCCATGGAGTCAACTGAGTGACTAAGCACAGCACAGCACCAGCTCTATAAAGGGCCAGAAGATATATTTCTAAATCTTCTAAGAAACCCCTCATCCTCCAGATACTTGCAACTTTCAAAGATGAGGTTTGTAGTTGCTTCTTACTGTGCTAGACACCTTTCAAATAGAAAATGATGTACTCAGAGCTTTAACTCAGGTCAAGCAGACACAGAGAAGAAGAAATATTCTCCCATAGACTTAAAAGAAATGCTTGTTTATATATGCCACTGTGACAAGTGTATACACAGGGAAGTGGCTCCACCAAGGTGCCTGGTGACCTGGAACATCTCTGTGTGGGCTGTGTAGGCAAAGCTATGGAAATTCAGTCACAAAATTTGACTATGGGAGTTACAGAATTCCAACTAAGTTCATAATGCAACTCTTAAAAATTCAATTTGTAAAGGTTACACTCCATTACAGTTATTACAAAATAGTAAGCATGTTCCCGTGTTGTATAATACATCCTGGAGCTCATCTTATACCCAATAGCTTGCCCTTCCCACTCACCACCCTTATATTGCCCCTCCCAATGCAACTTTGACAGGATGCTTATGTTAAGAAAAACACACTTATTTGGAATAAAGGAGGAGGGGTCTTGAGACATGAGATGGGACTATTGGGTAAATAGGATAATCTGGAAACCTTGAACCTCCAAATTCTCTTGCGTTGCCCTTCCAGAAAAATTAGACCTTTCTCCAAGACCGAGGAGGTGCCCTTGCCTTGTTTAAAGAACAATACTTGGAGCAGTCGTCTGAATGGCCATGCCTCTCAAGACCATCCTCAACACCACTCATTGCCTCACATCCTACAGCTCAGATCCATCATGACCCAAGGGATAATCCCGAAGTCTTCAGGAAATGGAAGAGATGATGCACCGAAAGGTGATGCATCAAAAATGGTCTGTATAGGCAGCAACCTGAGCAGCAGGGTTTAAGGTTGTCAGACCAAGCAGGATGAAACGTGACTGCTTCATATTGACTGTGCCAAGACAGGAACGCTTGCAAAAAGATTCAGGATTTAATGGTCTAGCTTTCACAGCTGGAACGGCTTTACCAGCTGGCATTTTTCATTGACTGGAACTTGGATTGAGTGGTGTCCTACATTCAGTGAGGTCAGGGTGTCAGAACTTGAGCAACACTGCGTGGAGTAAGGAATCCAAAGGCAGAGGGAGACGAGGATCAGAAGCAGGTTTCATTATGGTCGGCCCACTCACCTTCATCTTGACTGTCTTCAGGAGGTCCCCAAAGCCGGCACATAAGGAACTGAGAACCAGCTCCCCTGAAGATCCCTGACATTGCATCCTCAGTAAGCAAGAAGGAGAGGGGAGGTCCGCCATTGAAATAGACTCCCTGACCTGACGTCCGCAGGAATGATGGAATTCCAGTCTGACTGAGGCCAAATGGCAGCCTCCAACCACAAAGATCACAGCGGGCCATGAGGTCAGCGCACAGATATATTTTATCCTGCAGGGAATACAGTGATGACTACTTTATCAAGTGTTTCCTATGGAAGAAATACAGGAGACATCTACTTATGTCATTTTATATCTATAGCTGGAAATATTCTGAGTCCAGTGAACAGAAATATGACTGAGTCACCTAGTAGGGAGTGCTGGCACCTCACTCGATTTTTGCTTGTTCAGTTCTATTGAGAAATAATTGACATACATCACCTTGAAAGTCAGGTGTACAGCATGATGGTTTGATTTACATGTATTGTGAAATGCTTACCCCAACAGCTTCAGATAACATTCAGCATTTTATACAGATATAAAGGAAAGAAACAAACTTCTTGTGATGAGAAGCCACAATCTGCTCTCTTAATTACTTTCTATTTTACTTTATTTATTTTTGATTGGAGGATAATTGCTTTACAATGTTGTGTTGGCTTCTGCCATGCATCAACATGAATCAGGCATCGGTATGCACACATTGCCTCCATCCTGAACCTCCCTCCCATCTCCCACCCTATCCCACCCCTTTAGGTAGTCACAGAGCCCCAGTTTGAGCTCCCTGCATCATACACAGCTATTTATTTTACACATGGTGGTGTGTGTATTTCAATGTTACTTTCTCAGTTCGTCCCACCCTCTCCTTACCCCACTGTGTCCACAAGTCTGCTCTTTGTGTTTGCATCTCCTTTGCTGCCCTGCAAATAGGTTCATCGGTACCATTTCTAGATTCCATATGTATACATTAATATACAATACTTGCTTTTCTCTGACTTACTTCACTCTGTCTAATAGGCTCTAGGTCACTCTACCTCATTAGAACTGACTCAAATGCATTCATTTTTATGGCGGAGTAATATCCTCCTGTATATTCATGCCACAGCTTCTTTATCCATCCATTCATCTGTTGATGAACATCTAGGCTGTTTCCATGTCCTAGCTATTGTAAAGAGTGCTGTGATGAACACTGGGGTACAACTGTCTTTTCCAATTATGGTTTCCTCTGGGTATAAGCCCAGATACATGCCCAGTNGCGGAGTAATATCCTCCTGTATATTCATGCCACAGCTTCTTTATCCATCCATTCATCTGTTGATGAACATCTAGGCTGTTTCCATGTCCTAGCTATTGTAAAGAGTGCTGTGATGAACACTGGGGTACAACTGTCTTTTCCAATTATGGTTTCCTCTGGGTATAAGCCCAGATACATGCCCAGTAATGGGATTCTTGAGTTATATGCTAGTTTTATTCCTAGCTTTTTAAGAAACCTCCATACCATTCCCCATAGTAACTGTATAAATTTACTGCAACACTCCGTGCCTCTGCTGGTGGTGTGAGGGAAGTCCAGCCTTCCACTGCAAGAGGGTTTATGTCTGGGTGGGCTAGGGTGGGTGCCTGTTTGTATTGCTCTTTGTGTTGCTGGAATTTCAATAAACTTGCAAGCTAACATGTCTAGGACTCTGGCCTCTCTTTACCAGTCATGCTGGGGGTGGGGGATCTTGCCACCTAGATCCCACAAGCTCACTTCCCTGGAGACTTGCTAAGAGGCTGGTGTCCTGGGACAGAGGACATACTAAGAAAAGAGCCCTCAGGCCCCTCCCTGGAGGGGCACATAGTTCAGCAAGGGAAATGAGACATACCGCAAAAGCTCTGAAAAAGAATGCCAAGCCGCCCACTTCTCTCCATGTGTTGCCCTCTACCCTCCTTCCACCAAGGCAAACCCTTCCATTTGTTCCCTAGGTCCCACCCCACCCCCAGTTCCTCTGGGATCATTGTAGGGTCCAAGAGACCCAGCCATGTTGTTAGAGGGTTGAAACTTTCAATCCACCCTCCCTGATCTCCAGGAAAGGGAGCGGGGTTGGAGGTTGAATCAATCAATCATGATTTATGTAATGAAGCCTCCATAAAAACTCCAAAAGAACTGGGGGTTCCAAGAGTTTCCAGGTGAACATGTGGAGATATGGGGGGAGGGATATGTGCCTGGTGAGAACATGGACGCCCCCAGGCCCTTTCCCCACACCTTGCCCTATACATCTCTCCCATCTGACTGTTCTTCAGTTTTATCCTTCCATAATAAACTGGCAATCTATTAAGTAAAATGTTTCTCTGAGCTCTGTGAGCCACTCTAGCAAAGTAATCAAACCCAAGGAGAGGTTTTGAAACTTTCAGTCTATAACCAGTTGGTCAGAAGTCTGGGCGATAACCTGGGTTTGCAACTAGCATCTAAAGCGGAGTTGGGGTGGGCAGTCTTGTAGGACTGAACCCTTGACCTGTGGAATCTAATGCTGTCTCCAGGTAGACAGTGTCAGAATTGAGTTGAACTGTGGGACACCCAGCTGCTTATTGGTACAAGAAACCCCATGTGCATGTGTGTGTGTGTGTACACACACGCACACACATTGGAACTGTGACCGGAACTCTTAGTGTGTGTCTTGTGCAAGAGCAGAGGATCCCACACCATAGCAAGTCCCCACACTTGGTTTAATGACTATTCTCATCATCATTAAATTCTTAATAGTTTTAACAAGGGGTTCTCCATTTTTATTTTACATTAAGCCCCATAAACTATATAGCCAGTCCTACCTGAATAGCTATATTTCTACTAAGGGAATTGAATGTGCAGTTTAAAATCTTCCTACAAAGAAAACTTCAGGCCCAAATACCTTCACTGGTGCATTTTACCAAACATTTAAGGAAAAATTCAGAGTCTTCCAGAAAACATAAGAGGAGGGAAATTTTCCCAATTCTTTTCATGAGACCAGCATTACCCTAATACCAAAATCAGCGAAAGACATAATAGAAAAAAAAAAAAAAAACTACAAATCAATACATGTTATGAAACTTCATGTAAAAAATAAAATATTAGTAAATTGAATACAGCAACAAAGAAAAGGAAAACACATCATGACAAGTAGATTTTATCCTAAGAATACAAGGCTGGCTCAACTTTCAAATGTAAGTTTAACAACTTTCAACTTGTAATAAATGTAATCTATGATATCAACAGACTGAAAAGTGGGACTTCCCTGGTGCTCTAGTGATTAGGGATCCATCTGCCAGAGCAGGGGACGTGGCTTCAGTCCTCGGCCCAGGAAGCAGGACCCCACATGCCACAGGGCATCCAAACCCATGAGCTGCAACTGCTGAAGCCTGCACACTAGAAACCACGCTCTGCAACAAGAGAAACCAGCGAAACGAGAGGCCCGCACACTGCTGCTCGACAGTAGCCCACGCCTGCCACAGCCAGAGAAAGCCTGCACAGCAACAAAGATCCCGCGCAGCAAAAAGAAAAAAACCAGGCTGAAAAGGAAGAATCATGACCACCCTAACAGACGCACAAAAGGATTTGACAAAATTCAACATCTAGTTGCGATTAAAAAAAAACTCACAGTAAGCTAGGAACAGATGAGAACTTCAGTAATCTAAATAGCATCTACTAAATTAATTCATCAACAAAGTGACATCCCATAGCTAACAATCTATTTAATGGTGAAAGTCTGAATGATGTCTTCCCTAAGACTGGGAAAAGACAAGGGTATCTGCTCACATCATATTTCGTCAGTATGACACAAGCTGGCCTAGCCATGAACTAAGGCAAGGAGAAGAAATAAGTCATATAAAAAAGGGGGGGAGTCAAATGGGTTGGGTAGGAAGAAATAAAACGCTTTCTATTTTTGGAAGACATTATTTTCTACATATAGAATCCCAAGGAATTTCTCATTTTAAAAAAAACTGCTAGAACTAATAAGTGAGTTTGGTTAGATTAAGGGATGTGAGGTCAATATGCAAAAACTAATTGCATTTCTATAGTCTAGCAAAAACAGTTAGAAATTACACATTTTAATTATCACTTATAATAACACCCAAACAGAGAAATACCTTAAACATAAAGCTTTAAAAAGGATCAATATGCTAAAAACTACAAAATAATAATGAAAGAAATCAGAGAAGACAAGTAAATGGAGATACATACTATGTTCCTGAATCATAAGATCAATATTGTTAAGACATTGACTCTCCCACAAAGATGACACAAGGTTCAATCAAACTTGTGAACTCTGGTTTGTGCAAACCCCAGTTCAGATCCCAGGTTCTCTACTTAATAGCTGTGTGACCAAAAGTAATAACAGGCAAGAATGATACTTAATATAGATTGAATTGAGCAGGGTTTCTAGTGTTTTGTGTTTTAACTTACTTGATTCTTTCAACAGTCTTATCCAGTAGGCACCTTAATAACTGCACTTTAGACAGATGACAAAATCAAGGCCCAGTGGTCAAAGCAAAGACGTTCTAGGTGCAGAACCCACACTTATCACCACCGTGCTGTTTGATCTGTCATTTATTCTGTCTCTTGCCTCATCTATAAAATAGGAAAACAGCTTCTACATCAAAAAGTCGTTGTGGAGATTACACACAACGGCATAACTGCAGTGCTTAGCACATAGCCTGGTACACAGTGGTGCACAATAAATGGTTACTATTGTTTTGATGGTGATGGTGGTGGTAGGTCTAGTTCTACTGCTAATGGAGAAGAGCTGTGTTCAGCAGCTCAGCCACCCCATTACCAAACACGGGTGGATGCCCAAGGGTCAGCAGACTGTTGCCAGTGTTTGCACACAAAGCCCTCAGCCCTGAGCTGCAGGCAGGCAGGCAGCTCCCCAGCCTTTCCTGCTCCTGCAACCTGGACTGAGCTTCTGCCTGGCTACCTGTGGGGCGTTGCTGCCCTCTGCTGGCCACCAACTTCCCTGGAGGCACCGCACAGGGCCTTTTCAAAACATTCCCAGGGCAGGGTATTGTGGAGAGAAAGAAGGAAGTCTTTTTTTTTTTTTTTCTTCTTCTTCTTTTTGTTATTAATTTCCTTACACTTATTTTTTAAATTAAAGTATAGTTGGTTTACAATATCGTCTTGGTTTCAGGTAGGCTGCTGCTGCTGCTGCTAAGTCACTTCAGTCGTGTCCGACTCTGTACGACCGCGTAGACAGCAGCCCACCAGGCTCCTCTGTCCCTGGGATTCTCCAGGCAAGAACACTGGAGTGGGTTGCCATTTCCTTCTCCAATGGTTTACAGCAACTTGTGTGTGTGTGTGTGTGTGTGTATGTGTGCGTATACATATATATGGCTTCCCCGGCCCCTCAGTTGGTAAAGAATCTGCCTGCAATACAGGAGACCCAGATTCAATTCCTGGGTCAGGAAAATCCTCTGGAGAAGGGAATGAAAACCCACTGCAGCATTCTTGCCTGCAGAATTCCATGGACAGAAGAGCCTGGTAGGCTACAAGTCTGTGGGGTTGCAGAGTCGGATACATCTAAGCGCGCACGCACACACACACACACACCCCCACACACAATATAGATAGAAACATAGATAGATTCTTTTTCAGAGTCTTTTCCCGTATCAATTCAGTTCAGTTCAGTCGGTCAGTCATGTCTAACTCTTTGCAACCCCATGGACTGCAGCACATCAGGCTTCCCGGTCCATCACCAACTCCCAGAGCTTGCTCAAACTCATGCTCATCAAGTCAGNCATAGATAGATTCTTTTTCAGAGTCTTTTCCCGTATCAATTCAGTTCAGTTCAGTCGGTCAGTCATGTCTAACTCTTTGCAACCCCATGGACTGCAGCACATCAGGCTTCCCGGTCCATCACCAACTCCCAGAGCTTGCTCAAACTCATGCTCATCAAGTCAGTGAGGCTATCTATCTCATCCTCTGTCATCCTCTTCTCCTCTTGCTTTCAATCCTTCCCAGCATCAGGGTCTTTTCCAATGAGTCAGTTTTTCACATCAGGTGGACAAAGTATTGGAGCTTCAGCTTCAGCATCAGTCCTTCCACTGGATATTCAGGATTGATTTCCTTTAGGATTGATTGGTTTGATTTCCTTGAAGTTTGGGGACTTTCAAGAGTCTGTCTTCTCTAACACCAAGGTTCAAAAGCATCAGTTCTTCAGCGCTCAGCTTTCTTTATGGTCCAGCTCTCACATCCATACACGATTACTGGGAAAACCATAGCATTGACTATACTGACCTTCATCGGCAAAGTAATATCTCTGTTTTTTAATATGCCATCTAGGTTGGTCATAGCTTTTCTTCCAAGGAGCAAGCATCTTTTAATTTCACGGCTGCAGTCACCATCTGCAGTGATTTTGGAGCCCAAGAAAATAAAGTCTCTCACTGTTTCCATTGTTTCCCCATCCAAATGTTGAGTGTAGTTCCCTGTGTTACGAGAGGGAAGTCTTTTAAAAACAAATTTTTTCCTCCAAAATTGTGTTTAGGACACAAACAGTGCGACACTGAAGAGCAACGTTAAGGAAAGGAAGCCAGCCCTCATTCACCAGCCCACCACAGCGCTGTTCTCACCATTCTGTGTCTCTGTCGGTCTTGGTTCTCACAGATGCTCAGAAAACCACAACCCTGATGCAGAAAGGAGTCATGGAAGGTTCTGAGTTCCACGCTTTTCATACCAAATATGTTCCGTGGGGCTCAAGGGCCAGACCTTCCCATCTGTGGCATTTTCTGCCAAGTACAAACTATTTAAAGTAGCCAGAACATCTATTCATTTGCGCATTCACTCAGTCCACAAATATTTATTGGGCACTTACTATATTCCCAACACTGTTCTAAGTATTTGGGAACCATCAATGAACAAAAAGAGGGAAAATCCCTGCTTCCATAGAGTTTACTTTGGAGTGAGAGGAAACTGACAATAATCAAGAAATAGAATAAACAAGTCAATTACAGTATGTGACAAGGTGTTAAGTGCTACAGAAAAAAGAAATTCGAGCCAGATAAGCTGGGTGGAGAATGCTCTAGAGGGAAAGGCAGGCTGCCATTTTTAAAAGAAATGCCGGAGAGACCTCCTTGAGAGGCTGTATCTGAGCAAAGACCCGCAATGCAGGTGGCAACAGGGCAAGCCATGAGGCAGCGGGAAGAGCATTCAAGGAAGAAGGGCCAGTCCGTGCAAAGGCTCTGGATCAGGCAGAGCGTGTGTGTGAGGAGCAGAGGGAGGCCAGAGTGGGTGCCCAGCACAAGAGGATGAGTTGAGAACTGTGATAATAAGGACGGACAGTGCAGCATTGGACTTTTTCTTTTTCTTTTTCCTTTGAGTGGAATGGAGAATTATCCAGAGGATAATTTCCGTTTCAGCAGAGGACTGACACAGCTCCATGTCTTCAAGGCATCACTGAAGCAGAGGGGCCAAAGCAAGCAAAGAGACCAGCCTGTCCACCTCACCTGTTTTTGTAACCAAATAGATAAATAGAGAGAGAGATTTATATAGCTGCTTTCCTCCTAAGATTTAGAGAAATGATTCTTCTGCTGAAGAAGGAGAGGAGAAGGAGGACGAGGAGGAGAAGAAGAGGGAAAGGGATGGGGGTGGAGGTAGAAAAGGACAAGGAGGAGGAGAAGAAGACTTCAGAACCATTAATATGGTCCAGTTTTGAAACTCTGTGATTACTGAGCATCTGCTCTGACCCAAAGTAGCCATCAGGAAACGGTAAAGCCACCAGGGGGCGCTGCCTGCAGAAAGGCATGTGGACAGGGTTTGGGAGAAGAGTCTAGAGTTCCTAGCAGGGAAACCCATCAGAGGAAAGATGGGGAGGTGCAAGGAGCAGCTTTGCCAGCTGGATGAAGGGCCCAGCCCTGGATGTACTGGGGAGGGCCCGGCATTCATCCAATGCCTCCCTGTTGCTCTGGCCTCACTCGTCTCACAGAGGGTGTCTGAGTGACACCCAGTTCTTGCAAAGACCTTAAAAGACCCTCCCAGAACTGTGTCCCACCACCAGGAGGTGGTGTAGATCTGGACACATAATCCAAGTGTGGAGAAGACCAGCAGAGATGATGGGCAATGCCCAAGGTGGATTATCTGAGTGGGAAACTACCAAGGCCTTGCTCATCACAGCCATCAGGATCAATCCCAGAGAATCCCACTATCCAAGAAGAACAGTGAGATGGTCTCTGAGAACCCCAGCAGATACATATATGAAACTATCAGGGTCAACAGGCAGCTCTAGGACAAACAGGGTAAGATGAGAAGGTATCAGCACTCCTCTATCTTTGGATAAGTCAGGAAGCCCTCCTAGCAGCAAGGGAATTGTAAGTACAGGAAAGAGAGCAGAAGGGAAGGGAGATCATGACTCCTGGTATGGAGAACAGCACGTGTGTCCCCCAGCAAGCATCCAGGCTTAGATAATATGTGGGAGGAAGATGGAGCATCTGTGGTGGGTGTGAGTTTGAGCAGTGACGCCTCTGCAGAAAGCCCAGGAAACAGACTTCAAGAGTCGAGGAAGCTGCCAGGGGCTCCAGGGTGGAGTAGAAAACCTCTCACCCAATTAGCTCTTGAAGACTTCCTGGAAGGAGTGGCCTCTCCCGGAGCATTTTAAATTATGGGAGGGCCATGGGTTCTCAAATGGACATTCCTGATATTGGGTGTGAGTGCAGGAGGGGAGAGAACTGAAGGGCTGATGAAAGCCAGCACCCAGGACGAAAGGGTGTGAATAAAAGTCACCAGCAACCTGGCATGGTTCACTTTTCTTTTTGTATTCTCCTTTGAAATGAGGTGGAAGGCGAAACCGGGGCCCGGGGAGGAGAGCAGCACTTTTCAGATCATTGCTAGTGGCCCTTGAGTCCTCCTGACCAGGAGTGGCCCCCGGTGGTTCCTGACACGGTGCCTGGCGATCATGCTGTTCACCAGTCTTCGTTGAATGATGGTGGAAAACAGCAGAGGCTGTAAACATGTATTTTAAGTGTTAGGATATATACTAAGATCTAGTTTTGCATGTCTGTGGCTCCTTCCATGGGCCAGGTTACCAAGGTTATCACTCTTATCTGCTTCAAATCCGTTAGAGGCTCCAAGAAAATGCCAGGCTCCCAGCAAGATAAGCCACCTCCTGATAATCAATCAGGCCCCTGTCTGCTTCTGTCCTCTCTAACTTCTCCATTCCCAGGTTCCCAGTCATCTTCCTTCTGGCTGGAATCCTCCCCCTTCCACTTCTCACTTGTTTATTTCTAAAGACTCCACTCAAGCCCCCCCCACCGACCTGTAACACAGACCATGTATTTGTAGGTCTGCATGGCTCTTCCCCCACCAGCCTGAGCCCTGGATGGGAAAGTGACCTCTCTGAGGCTCCTCACACACAGGTGCTCAAGAAATGCTTCTCACATTGCTGCTTTTGTGAAATATGGCCTCCTCGAAGGAAAAAAAAAAGAGCTGGCAATAAGGGAAAGTCATGCATTATTTGATCAAAGGGTGGAGTCATTCATGACTTATTCGTTTTCAAAAGGAAAAACACGTGGGCAAAGTGTTGCTAAGACACGCAGTTTTCAAATTTCGTATGGAGCCAAGTGTGAATTTCACCACCATCGAACAAGAGGAAGCTTATTCATCTTAGAAATTGCTTATGGGGCACATTTGCACTGCAGGTATGCGTAGCTATGACATCCAATAAAGGTCAGATGACAGGACTGAGTCAGTCGGGCACAGGTTGTTCAGTAGCGAAATGTGAAGACAGCCTGGCAGGGCTGCACCAGTTTCCAGAGGCCGCTCTGTTCTCTCCTGGCAATGCTCTGAGCACTGAGTTCCACCCTGGCTGCTCGTAGCCCTGCCTGGCCACCCTTCCCCCACCCCCCTGCCCCCAGTCTGGCACCAATTCTCATGGATCTGCCATGTGACCAGGAGCTCCGTGGCCCGCAGCTCAGGGACCAGTCACAAATGCTTTTCAAATAACCGAAGTGAACAAATGAATGGAAAAAAGATAAATGAATGAACTGGTTGCAGATTGTCCTTTTGCTCAGATGATGCCCTTGATATCCACCCCAAATGCTCTTCTTCCTTTTGACATTCGGGCTTTGGAAGCTGGAGTTCTCCTCACAGTAAGAAGTTGGGAGATGGGCACAGGGGCTAAAAGCAACTGTCCAAGGTTTGACATCTTCTTCCCAGTGGTGCCATCCTGGCTAAGTACCTTGTTGTTCTTGCTGTTGTTCAGTCGTCACATCACGTCCAACTCTTCGTGACCCCCTGGACTGTAGCATGCCAGGATTCCCAGCAAACCACTCCAGTATAATAGCCTTGAGAACCCCATGACTGTATAAAAACTCTAAGTACCTAACCTCCCTCAAACATAGCTTTCCCATCAGTAAAACTGAAATATTATTAGGTTACGAGGCCATGATTCCCAAATTACATGCCACGACACCCCAGGATACCACAGCAACTCACCCAGGCGCCAAGGGCCACATTCAGTCTTCTAGGAGCCATGGCTGTTAGATACAGCGTGAACTCCTGATTCACTACCTTATAGGCGTCTATCACAATACTGGGACTCTTGGGTTGTGTAGACCTAACCACAGAAAATGATTGGGTATTTATTTTGTTTTAGGGACACTGGGGAAATCTACTGAGATGCTAAAAGCACGATAACCTGAGAGAGGCTGGCAGTCTGTGACAGGGGTTGTTGTGACAATTTCATGAGCATGTACATAACAAGTTTGTTGCTGTTAAGCAAGCCACATGGGCTTCCTGGTGGCTCAGTGGTAAAGAACCCGCCTGTCAAGCAGGAGCACGCTGGTTTGATCCCTGGGTCAGGCAGATCCCTTGGAGAAGGAAATGGCAACCCATTCCAGTATTCTTGCCTGGGAAATCTCATGGACGGAGGAGTCTGGTGGGCTACAGCTCATGAGGTCACAAAAGAGTTGGACATGACTTAACGATTAAATAGCAATGACAAGCAATCCATACAGGCTAGCTAAACTCATTCTCACCCCCATATCCTGGACCAGTTTCATCATGGATGATACTGTTCATCTAAATCATTATTTAAAGTTTGAGTAAACTAAAGCTTATACAATAAAATGATGAATAATAATGTAAATTCTTCTACTTTCCCCAATTACAAGTTGGGATGACAAAATAGTTTAAGAAAAAAAAAAACATCTATCTGGGTGTTTCTTATAGGAAGTGAAAACCACAGACATTACTGAAACTTTCACTGGGTATAAAGCACTAGAAGAAAGTAAATCACCCTCAAGCTCATTCCACTGGAAATCCACACCAAAAATAGATGGAATCAGATGAGAGATAATCCTACAAATGCGTCATCTTAAGCAGTAATTTGAATAACTCATTGATTGTTGTTAGCCAGATGTCAAGCACTTTGCTTCTAAAGAACTGAGTATATTGAATTTATTCTGTTACCCCCATTTAGGTTTATTTTTAAAAGGATGTTTGTTTGTTTCCAAGGTATTCACCATTATATTCATTACTCTTTTAACCCAAACTCCATGCGTTGGTTAATGATTAATAACATATAAATATTATGTGTTCAAGTGGGAGTTGCCACGTCATTTTTACAAAAATATTCTCCAGAATCACTAAAGTCAGAAACTAGCTCTTAGTTCTGAGACACAAACACCAAACAGGACGTGTTGGTTTTATTCTTCCAAGGAAATTTCAGCCCGATTGCATTCTTGAGTCTCCTTGTTTTAATTGAACCCATATATTAAATTATCCTGCAGTCCTGAACACTGCCAGAGACCTGGACACTCTCAGACAGGAGTGGGAGAGGCTGGGCGCTAACCCTGACAGGATGCTGGCGAGTCACTTTGGAATCTCGGCTGTGGAGTCTCTTTCGTTAACTGTGTAGTGACGCCTTTTCCTTTCACATCCAAAGCTATTCCATGCACCAGGAGTGCCAGATAGTGTGAGATAAAAAGCCCTATGATTATCTCAATAGATGGAGAGAAAGCCTTTGACAAAATTCAACATTCATTTATGATAAAAAACTCTCCAGAAAGCAGGAATAGAAGGAACATTCCTCAACATAATAAAAGNCTGCAGTCACCATCTGCAGTGATTTTGGAGCCCCCCAAAATAAAGTCTGACACTGTTTCCACTGTTTCCCCATCTATTTCCCTGTCTCTTATACACATCTCATCCATTTATGATAAAAACTCTCCAGAAAGCAGGAATAGAAGGAACATACCTCAACATAATAAAAGCTATATATGACAAACCCACAGCAAACATTATCCTCAATGGTGAAAAATTGAAAGCATTTCCCCTAAAGTCAGGAACAAGACAAGGGTGCCCACTCTCACCACTACTATTCAACATAGTTCTGGAAGTTTTGGCCACAGCAATCAGAGCAGAAAAAGGAATAAAAGGAATCCAAATTGGAAAAGAAGAAGTAAAACTCTCACTGTTTGCAGATGACATGATCCTCTACATAGAAAACCCTAAAGACTCCACCAGAAAATTACTAGAGCTAATCAATGAATATAGTAAAGTTGCAGGATATAAAATCAACACACAGAAATCCCTTGCATTCCTATACACTAATAATGAGAAAGTAGAAAACGAAATTAAGGAAACAATTCCATTCACCATTGCAACGAAAAGAATAAAATACTTAGGAATATATCTACCTAAAGAAACTAAAGAC
>SJYX01013089.1:209590-237406 GCA_006410675.1 Oreotragus oreotragus | reverse complement strand
TTGGCTTTGCCTTTCTTTGGAATTGGAATGAAAACTGACCTTTTCCAGTCCTGTGGCCACTGCTGAGTTTTCCAAATTTGCTGGCATATTGAGTGCAGCACTTTCACAGCATCATCTTCCAGGATTTGAAACAGCTCAACTGGAATTCCATCACCTATATATAGAAAACTATAAAACACTGGTGAAAGAAATCGAAGAGAATACTAATAGATGGAGAAATATACCATGTTCATGGATCAGAATAATCAATATAGTCAAAATGAGTATACTACCCAAAGCAATCTATAAATTCAATGCAATCCCTATGAAGCTACCAACGTTATGTTTCATACAGCTAGTACAAATAATTTCACAATTTGTATGGAAATAAAAAAAAAAAACCTTGAATAGCCAAGGCAATCTTGAGAAAGAAGAATGGAACTGGAGGTATCACCCTGCCTGATTTCAGGCTCTACTATAAAGGCACAGTCATTAAGACAGTATGGTACTGGCACGAAGAAAGAAATATAGATCAATGGAACAAAATAGAAAACCCAGAGATAAATCTGCACACCTATGGACACCTTATTTTTGACAAAGGGGGTAAGAATATACAATGGGTTAAAGATAATCTCTTTAACAAGTTGTGCTGGGAAAACTGGTCAACCACTTGTAAAACAATGAAACTAGAACACTTTCTAACACCATACACAAAAATAAACTCAAAATGGATTAAAGATCTAAATATAAGACCAAAAACTATAAAACTCCTAGAGAGGAACATAGACAAAACACCCTCCGACATAAATCACAGGGGGATCCCTATGACCCACCTCTCATAATACTGGAAATAAAAACAAAAATAAACAAATGGGACCTAATTAAAATTATAAGCTTCTGCACAACAAAGGAAACTATAAGCAAGGTGAAAAGACAGCCTTCTGAATGAGAGAAAATAATAGCAAATGAAGCAACTGACAAACAACTAATCTCAAACATATACAAGCAACTCCTGCAGCTCAATTCCAGAAAAATAAATGACCCATCTAAAAATGGGCCAAAGAACTAAATAGACATTTCTCCAAAGAAGACATACAGATGGTTACCAAACACATGAAAAGATGCTCAACAGCACTCATTATCAGAGAAATGTAAATCAAGACCACAATTAGGTATCATTTCACGCCAGTCAGAATAGCTGTGATCCAAAAGTCTACAAGCAATAAATGCTAGAGAGTGTGGAGAAAAGGGAATCCTCTTACACTGTTGGTGGGAATGAATGCAAACTAGTACAGTCACTATATAGAACAGTGTGGAGATTCATTAAAAACCTGGAAATAGAACTGCCTTATGACCCAGCAATCCCACTGCTGGGCATACACACTGAGGAAACCAGAATTGAAAGAAACACGTGTACCCCAATGTTCATCGCAGCACCGTTTATAATAGCCAGGACATGGAAGCAGCCTAGATGTCAATCAGCAGATGAATGGATAAGAAAGCAGTGGTACATATACACAATGGAGTATTACTCAGCCATTAAAAAGAATACATTTGATTCAGTTTTAATGAGGTGGATGAACCTGGCGCCAATTATACAGAGTGAAGTAAGCAGAAAGAAAAACACCAATACAGTATACTGACACATATATCTGGAATTTAGAAAGATGGTAATGATAACGCTGTATGTGAGATAACAAAAGAGACACAGATTTATAGAACAGTCTTTTGGACTCTGTGGGAGAGGGAGAGGGTGGATGATTTGGGAGAATGGCAATGAAACATATATAGTATCATGTAAGAAACGAATTGCCAGTCTAGGTTCGATGCAGGATACAGGATTCTTGGGGCTGGTGCACTAGGATGACCCAGAGGGATGCTATGAAGAGGGAGGTGGGAGGGGCATTCAGGATTGGAAACTCGTGTACATTCTTGGCGGATTCAATTTGATGTATGACAAAACCAATACAATATTGTAAACTAAAAATGATAATAATAATAATAAAATTAAATTTAAAAAAAGAAAAAAAAAGATTCATTATTGAATATACACTGAAAATCCTCAACAAAATATGACCACAACATAAAAAGCATGATTTTGTTACAAAGTGCAAAAATTACAAAGTGGAGTTTTTTTTTTTTTCCCAAGAATGCAAAACTTATTTAACATCTGAAAACTATGATTGTAATACACCATGTCACTGTAATGATGAACAAACCACACAAAACCAGGGCAAAACAATCAATAAAATCCAACACACATTCATTATAAACACTCTAAAATAGCTTAGAAAGAGAACAAAATTACCTCAATCTGATGAAAACCATCTGAGATCATTGTCTAGTTAGCATCACCCTAATGAAGGATACTGGCCGATTTTCCCTGAAGAACTAGAACACAACAAGGATAGCCACTTTAACTATCTCATCAAGGTTGAACAGGATGTTCCAGGTTTGGATAGAGAGAAAAGAAATATGAAAAACATACAGATTGAAAAGGAAGAAGTACAGCTACCATTATTAACAGATGTCATAATCTCATATATAGAAATCTATAAGAAATGCAGAAAATAACTACCAGACTAGTGTCTGAGTTGATAAAGTTTTAAGGATACAAGGCAAAATCAAATATTAATTGTGTTTTAATATACCACCAATAGAATTTTAAAAATAAAATTTAAAATATTATATTTTCTAATAGTATTAATATGTAAAATGAATACATATAAGTTTAACTAAATAAATGCAAGAATTTAACTGAAATGATATAACATTGGAAAAGAAAAGAAAGAATGTCTAAAAAAATGGAGAGATATTGTGAATTCATTGATTGGAATTTCATGTTGTTGAGATGGTAATTATTCCCAGTTTAGCATATTGATTGATTGTCATCCCTATCAATAGTCCAGTAAGATTTTCTGTAGACATTGACTAGATTATACAAAACTTTATACAGGACTGAGAAAAAAAAAGAAAAGATAAAGTTTGCTGACTACCAAAATTTACATAGGCCTGTGAGAGAAAATGAGAACTCCATATTGACAGAAGTCAACTGATGCTTATGATCAACTGATTTTTCACATTAGTGAAAAAAGCAATTTAAAAAACAGTTTAAAAAATTATCAAGACTAATATACCAACATGTAAAGCATCATATCTATACATATATATTAAATAACACATTTTTCATATATATAGTTTATGTCCTTATNTTTGCTGACTACCAAAATTTACATAGGCCTGTGAGAGAAAATGAGAACTCCATATTGACAGAAGTCAACTGATGCTTATGATCAATTGATTTTTCACATTAGTGAAAAAAGCAATTAAAAAAAAAGTTTAAGAAATTATCAAGACTAATATACCAACATGTAAAGCATCATATCTATACATATATATTAAATAACACATTTTTCATATATATAGTTTATGTCCTTATATCAGCTTAATGCAAAAAAAAATGACTCAAATGGAATTTAGCTCTAAATTATGTGTTAAAATGATAAAAAGTTCTGATAAATCATAAGAAAAAATCGTTACACTATTGGTTAAAGTGCTTAGATATAATAACAGAACCATAATATATAAAAGAAAAGTTGCAAGTTGGACTTAATAAAATGAAAGAAAAAATGATAATTTAGATTTAGTTAAGACAAAAATTTTCATATCCAAAAGTTGTTAAATGAGAATATGAAAAGTCTGTGGGGTCTACATGGATGCGCCTACAACACTTGGGATGTAGGTCTATGGCTAAGACTTAAAGAATCTTCCTGTGATGAGGTAGACCAGTGTTGGGTCCCTGGGTAAGGAAGATCCACTGGAGAAGGTAATGGCAACCCACTCCAGTATTCTTGCCTGGAAAATCCCATGCAGTGAAGATCCTGGCAGGCTACAGTCCATGGAGTCACAAAGTGTGGGACATGACCAAGCGACTAACACTTTCACTTTCATGAAAAGTCAATTCAAGAGAAGAAAAACATATTTGCAAGTCACACATATAATAACAGAACTGTATTCAGAATATGAAAAGAGCACTCACTACTCAATAAGAAAATAGATAGCACAATTTAAAAGCTATACATGTATGAAGAAAAATGCCATTATAAAATATATGCAAATGACTAATAATTGAAAAAATATTCAAAATATTTATTCTCATGGCAATGCACATTGAATTGAGGTACTATTTCACAACCACTAGAATAGGTGTAAGAAAACAGACAATATTAAATGTTGGCAAGAATGTGAAGCAATAGGAATTCCATACATTGCTGGTGTTAAGGTAAAGTGGCACATCTACTTTGCAGTACTATTTGACAATTTTAAAAATTACAATGAAAGTGAAAGTCGCTCAGTTGTTTCTGACTCTTTGCGACCCCTATACAGTCTATGGCATTCCCCAAGCCAGAATGCTGGAGTTGGTAGCCTTTCCCTTCTCTAGGGCATCTTCACAACCCAGGGTAGAACCCAGGTATGTCACAATGCAAGTGGATTCTTTACTAGCTGAACCACAATTGCAATACAAATCAGCAATTTCACTGCTAGATATCTATGCAAGAGCTATGAAAAAATATATATATCCATCCAAATAATCATGAATGTATTCAGTTCAGTTCGGTTCAGTCACTCAGTTGTGTTCGACTCTTTTCGACACCATGAATCGCAGCACGCCAGGCCTCCCTCTCCATCATCATTTCCTGGAGTTCACTCAGACCCACGTCCATCGAGTCAGTGGTGCCATCCAGCCATCTCATCCTCTGTCGTTCCCTTCTCCTCCTGCCCCCAATCCCTCCCAGCATCAGAGTCTTTTCCAATGAGTCAACTCCTCGCATGAGGTGGCCAAAGTACTGGAGTTTCAGCTTCAGCATCATTCCCTCAAAATAAATCCCAGGGCTAGTCTCTTTCAGAATGGACTGGTTGGATCTCCTTGCAGTCGAAGGGACTCTCAAGAGTCTTCTCCAACACCACAGTTCAAAAGCATCAATTATTTGGCGCTTCAGCTTTCTTCACAGTCCAACTCTCACATCCATACATGACCACTGGAAAAATCATAGGCTTGACTAGACGGAACTTTTTTGGCAAAATAATGTCTCTGCTTTTCAATATGCTATCTAGGTTGGTCATAACTTTTCTTCCAAGGAGTAAGCATCTTTCAATTTCACAGCTGCAGTCACCATCTGCAGTGATTTTGGAGCCCCCCAAAATAAAGTCTGACACTGTTTCCACTGTTTCCCCATCTATTTCCTATGAAGTGATGGGACCAGATGCCATGATCTTCATTTTCTGAATGTTGAGCTTTAAGCCAACTTCTTCACTCATCTTTCACTTTCATCAAACATTTAGGTTACACCATAAAAGGTTTACTGTGAGGCACTAACATTACAAGCTTGCTTTATTAAAAATGCAAATATGACAACTAACAAAGAGGCAAAGCATTATAATTAGCTTACCTATGATCATACATTGTCCACTATAGCTATTTGCAGTAAGTCTATAATTCCAGTATATCATTATTATCTCCTAATAGCATATCATGAGTATAGAATGAGCTCAGTTGCTCAGTAGTGTTTGACACTTATTCCAGGCAAAGACACTGGAATGAGTTCCATTTCCTGCTTTAATAGAATGACTCTGATGAACATTTAAAACCTCTTCTGTCTTTCTTTTTTTCCTGTTTCAATGAGTTTCACTTATTTCAGTAGTTTCCTAAAACCCATATTAAATTATTATTTAATAATTATTAAATAATAAGATGGTTGGATGGCATCATCGACTCAATGGGCAATAGTTTGAGCAAACTCCAGGAGTTAATGATGGACAGGGAAGCCTGGCATGCTGCAGTCCATGGGGCTGCAAACAGTTGGACATGACTGAATGAACATACTGACCTAATTATTAAATATCCATTTAGTCCAAGCTTGATTTTACTCTTACCTCTCAAAATATAATATTAAGACCACTCAGGAAAATGAGGTTTATTCCAATTCCCTCTAAATGGATAAAATTTGTCTCCATTGTTAAGAAACACAAGTATGCATGGACAAAATCAATGATTGAAAACATCATGTGACAATAAATGTTTTATTTGATTTAACAAACCATTCTTATTTTGAGTAGCCTGTTAATAGAATCCTGTGAAAATATTTAGATTGCGAGTTTTCTCAGTTACACTTTTTTTACAGTTGTATGCCAAGATTTACTGGAAAAAAACTATGAGAAATTAGTTTAACACTGCAGACTTTTCACCATCAACTGTCTGAATGATAATGTTTCAACATAATTGAAAGATTCAGAGTAAGTAATTTAATACATGGGAAAGTAAATTAGCACATCAAAATATAACAGCTTCTGGCAATCTCTATTTCAAATGCTTGTATTAATATAAGCTAGAGAAATGTATCATTTTCTGTATATTTAAACATGACTTTAAAAAGTTTAGTCATAGGAAATTTTTAAGCCATAAGAATTATGTTGGGAGGGCATCATTAAGTCTTTTAGGCTGTTTTTTTTTTAAATGAAACAAATATATATCTAGTTGAATATTGATGATATATCTTCTTATATACAACCACAATTACCAATGCCTCAAGCTCTTGAACAAGCTGGGGAATAAAGTTAGCCTGGTAGTTTTTAGAGAATAAAATATTATTTGGGGGGATAGTTTTTGAAATGACTTTGAAAACGCAGAGTCTGTGTGCTACATTAGTTAGGCATATCCTACAACTCAGTAATTCAATTTTTAGCTAGGTCTGTTGGAGAAATAATCAAATTTGTACTAATAGAGATGTATAAATATTTTCACTCCAAATGTAGATCAAACTAAAGCCTATGGATAAGAGAATGGATAAATTTGTCATAGCATAATCACATCACAGAATGGTAAAGAATGATCAAAATAGTGGTCATGTTTTAAAACTTATAGGATTTCCCAGGTAACACTAGTGGCAAAGAATGTGCCTTTCAGTGCAGGAGACATAGGATATGCAGATTCAGTCCCTTTGTCTGGAATATTCCCTGGAGGAGGAAATTAAAATATTATTAAAATCATATATGTACAGGGTTATAATGATTAATTAAATTTTTGACACACAAATCCATATTTGCTATGATTGCAATATTCTATATCAAAATTGTGAGCACACCCATGGAAGTTATTTATACTCACTGGCTTTATTAGAAAGACAGCCTAGAGGGATAGGTTGGGGAGTGAAATGGGGCAGTCAGAAATTTCAACATATCTTTAATGCTTTATTTTTTAAAAGTTAACTTTTGGTGAATAAGGATTACAAGATCTTATTGTTTATTTTATGAATTTCTCTACTTTTCTATGTTATAAATTATTTCAATAAAATTTCTTGAAAAACATGTGAAATCAAANTGGCTTTATTAGAAAGACAGCCTAGAGGGATAGGTTGGGGAGTGAAATGGGGCAGTCAGAAATTTCAACATATCTTTAATGCTTTATTTTTTAAAAGTTAACTTTTGGTGAATAAGGATTACAAGATCTTATTGTTTATTTTATGAATTTCTCTACTTTTCTATGTTATAAATTATTTCAATAAAATTTCTTGAAAAACATGTGAAATCAACTTATGGAATGGAGCATGGACACATTTATATGTATACTTTTATAAACATGTACTAAATATAATAATGTTACTATATAACAATATATAGCATAAAAATAAAATATTTAGTTAATACCTATAATACATTTAATGTGATATTGTACAATTTATGGTTATTACTTAATTTTATCTTCACACAAATCCCATTTCATTTTATAAAAATAGTGAAAAATAAAATTAAATGGGCTTTATGTTTTGAATATCTCTTAAAGTATTCATCAATCAGTCAGTCAGTCAGTTCAGTCGCTCAGTAGTGTCCGACTCTTTGCGACCCCATGAATCGCAGCACGCCAGGCCTCCCTGTCCATCACCATCTCCCGGAGTTCACTCAGACTCACGTCCATCGAGTCCATGATGCCATCCAGCCATCTCATCCTCGGTCGTCCCCTTCTCCTCCTGCCCCCAATCCCTCCCAGCATCAGAGTCTTTTCCAATGAGTCAACTCTTCGCATGAGGTGGCCAAAGTACTGGAGTTTCAGCTTTAGCATCATTCCTTCCAAAGAAATCCCAGGGTTGATCTCCTTAGGGATGGACGAAGGGAGGTATGAAAGTACTCTGACTACAGAACTCTTACTTGCAAGCACTACACATATCTACATATATGTTTATATTCAGTATAAAGAGTATATCATTTATTTTTCATTTAAAATGTATCTACACTCTCCTTAAACAATTAGGAAATTGTCTAATTGAAATGCTGCTACCATTTCAGTTTGAATTTTGTTCATAGATCCTATTTATGTTTTAGATTTGGTTCCTATTTTCATTCAGAATAGATTCTGAGTATTTATTCCTGACTTTTATAAGGTTTTGTTCCTCCACCACCGACATTCTCTGAGAGACCTCACTTTTTCTGATGTCTCAATAATTATTGGTACATTATTGACTGTTAAGATGTAAATTTTTAAATACCTGTATGTTTTTTTTAATACCTGTTTTTTTTTTAATAACAAAGCTATTAAAACTTTGAAAAACAACCTTGATCAAAAAATTGTGTTTAAAGAAAGTAAAAAAATCATTTGTGACTATGTAAAACATTCTTGGAGCAGATATATTGCTTTATGTTGCACCTGTCTCTTATACACATCTAGATGTGTATAAGAGACAGCATTATTGACTGGAAATACAATTTGAAATTTTCCTTTAAGAAATTTAACTGTACTTTTCACCACCTTTCAGACTTTGTTTTATTTGTTTCTTCTTCAGTATTTCTAGTTTAAATATAGTGATTCAATTAGATAAAATATTGGCAAAAAAGAAATATTACTGACCTTCCCATGTGGTTCAAATTTAGATAATGATAATATGTATAACATTATAGTAATATTCAAACTTATACTTTTCCATATCCATTAATGATCCAACTTTTGGTTGTACTAAGTTTTGAAATAATGTATGTTTAAATGAATTTAATAATAAATTTAACACACATTTCTAAGTACATTGATCAGATTATATAATATATATATATATGGTTGAAACAACATTATTTTATTATATTTAATATAATTCTTCTTATTATAATAATTTTGGAATTCTATAACTGACTTTTTTTTGCTTTGGTGATTGCATTAATAGCTTTGGAATGTGTCCAATTTCAGAGAGTATTTAATGAGTTATAATATTTTAAGAAATGATATGAACTATTCCCCTTCTTATTTAGAATAAATAAATATATTCGTGAAATCAATATACCAGCATATTTGGAAAACTCAGCACTGGTCATAGGACTGGAAAAGGTCAGTTTTCAAAACAATCCTAAAGAAAGGTAATGACAAAGAATGTTCAACGTACCACACGGATGTTCACAGGAATACTGATGGAACATTGTTAATAAATTTCAGTGTAAGGAAATATTAAAGATAAAGGATACAATTTCAACATAACTAACTATTAAAGATAAAGGATATTATTTCAACATAACTAATCAAGGAAAAATATACATTTAATAACAGAACTTCAAAGGCATGCACAGAAATTGACAAAGATGGCAACCCACTCCAGTGTTCTTGCCTGGAGAATCCCAGGGACGGGGGAGCCTGGTGGGCTGCCGTCTATGGGGTCGTACAGAGTCAGACAATGACTTAGCTTAGTGACTGCAGTTAAGATCTGATTTATTTTCTTTCAGTAGTTGCTAGAACACATACAGAAAAATTTTGGATACACAAGGTCTGAATGACAATCAAAATCCACTTATCTACTATCACAATACAATCCATCCACAGCTGCAGATCATTATTTTTCTCAACACCAGACTGGATGCCCACCCAGATGGACTCTATCTTTGGGCATAAACAAGTTTCAATACATTAAAAGTTTGAAATTGCAGGTATAGTCTCTGACCACAGTTTCTTTTTTATTTTTTTTAATGTGAAAAATCACCAAGTATTTCTTTTTTTTTTCTTTTTTTTTTTGTATTTATTTATTTTTTTACACGAACTCCCAAACATGAACCCCCCTCCCACCTCCCACCCCACATCTTAAATCTACTTGTAACTATCACATGGTACAATTTTAAAAGTCAAAAGGGAAATCATAAAATATCTCCAATATTGTGTCAGCCAAAAGCTTTATTCAGTTTTATTTTCCTTCTGTAAGATGGATCTAGTAGTGCTTAGCTGTCCTTACTTTCATTTGAAACTATATTTTTTAGATTGTATTGTGACAGCTGTCATACTAGCATGCGTTAAAAAAAGTATCAAAATTGATGAATTTTTTCTAGCCATTTTAATATTGGAGATTAAAAAAAGCAACATTTTGGGCATATCATATTTATTATTTCAAGAAAGGTAGAAATGTAATTGAAACACATACACAAAAAAAGATTTCTGCAGTGTATGGAAAAGGTTATGTGACTGATTGAATGTGCACATATTTTGTGAAGTTTCTTGATGGAATTTTCTCACTGGACAGTGCTCCATGGTCGGGTAGTTTGAAGCTGATAGCAACCAATTCCAGATATTAAATGAGAACAATTAATGTTATATCACACAGGAGATTGCTAACATACTCAAGATGTCCAAATCACTTGTTGAAAATTATTTGCATAAGTTTAGTTATGTTCATTGTTTTTATATTTGGGTTTCACATAAGTTAAGAGAAAAAAACCTTCTTTATCACATTTCCCCATGCAATTCTCTACCTAGACATAACATAAACATTTTATTTTCCTGTGACAGCCTAAAGAGGCAGAATGGAGTGGGAAGTGACAGGGAGGCTCAAGAGAGAGGGGGCATACATTTACCTATGGCTGATTCATATTATGTACTGCAGAAACCAACACAATATTGTAAAGCAATCATCCTCCAGTTAAAAATAAATGAATCTAAACAAATAAGAAATGACAAAACAAATCATGATGGGAGATAAAAAATAGATGCTGTGTAATAATGTGGAATGGAAGAGATCATGGGGCAAGTGAAGTGATTCACCAAAAGCTGATCTTCATCCAAAGAAGGTGATATGTGTATAGTGCAGTTGGAAGGGAGTCCTCTACTATGAGCTCCTTCCAGAAAACCAAACAACAAATTTCAACAATCACAGATCCAAAATAGACCAACTGAAAGCTGGAATTGATGAAAACTTTCTGGAATTAGTCAACAGAAAATCAATAATATTCCAGCAGGATAAAGCAAGACTATGTTTCCTTGTTGATCAGGCAAAATCTGTTACAATTTGGCTGGGAAGTTCTGATTCATCAACTGTATTCATTAGACATTATAAATTTTGATGTCTATTTATCTTGTCTTTTCAAAAATTTTCTTAATGGAAAAAATTCAATTCTCTGGAAGATTGTGAAAGAAACCTGGAACAGCTCTTTGCTCAAAAAGCTTTAAAAAAAAAAAAAAAAGAAGAAGAAGTTGGAATTATGAAGTCACCTGAAAAAATGGCAAGAGGTAGTGGAACAAATGGAGAAGGAAATGGCAATGCACTCTAGTATTCTTGCCTGGAGAATCCCATAGACAGAGGAGTCTGGTGGGCTGCTGTCCTTGGGGTCTCACAGAGTCAGACACGACTGAAGTGACTTAGCAGAAGCAGCAGCAGCGGCAGTGGAACAAATCAATGAATATGTTGTTCAATAAAGTTATTTGTGAAAATGAAAAATGTGTCTTTTATTTTTACTTAAAAAACTGAAGGAAATGTTAGACCAACCCAATAAGTGATAAAAATCACTTAATATAAAAGTGGGTGTGATGTTCCTAAATTTGTACTTATATGGGATTTTAAAAATACTTTAATTTTTATATTAGAAAAGAAAAAAGAAATTTAATTGTATTCTAGTCTTCTGTCATTTGAAGCTCTAAATGAAACACAATAAACATAATGCATCTAGAAGGTACAATATATTAAAATATATGCATAAATTAGTGAATTAGTAACCAATCCAATATAATTAATAAAGAAATATTTGTGTATCCAAAAGATTGACAAAATGTGTAAATCATTCACCAGCTTGATGAGAGAAAGTGAGAGAGCAGAAATAACCAAGATCAAGAACGAAAGCACAATGATAGATTCTATGCAGATTAAATAACATAATATTATGAAAATGTTTATATATATTATGTTGACAATTTAGAGTGAAATTTTCTTGAAAAAAAAAAGTTTACTGAAAGTAAGAGAGAAACAATCTAAATAGTTTAGTCTTATATCAAATTAATAAAACTTACAATAATAAACTTTGCTTCTTAGAAAGCTCCAAGACCAGATGCTTCAGTTCTGAAATATATCAAATATTTCAAGAAGAAATAGTTAATTATACACAAACTACTTCAACAACAATAATAATAGCAATATAGGAGGAAGGAAAAATCACTAATTTTTATGAGGCTACATTAAACCTGATGCTAAATTCTGATAGTGATAAGGAAATGAAAGTACAATCTCATTGCTTTAATATAATTCATTATTATGAATTTTTTTTTAATTTATGGGGATATAGTTAAGAGACATTGTTATGTTAGTTTCTGTTGTACAGCAACATGAATCAGCCATATGTATAAATATATCCCCTCCCTCGTAGACCTCCCTTCCACCCCCTATTCCACCCTTTTATGTCATCACAAAGAACTTAGCTGAGCTCCCTATTCAATACAGTAACTTTCCACCAGCTATTTGCTTACACATGATAGTGTATATATGTCAATCCCAATCTCCCAATTTATCTGATCCCCTCTCCTTCCCATCTTATTTCCAGACATCCATCCCAAGAAATAGTTTACCTAAGGATGCAATATTGATTAGGAAACCTAAATGAATTACTATATTTCACCATATAACAGATTACAATAGAAAAATTGTATGATCTTCTAATTACCTTCAGAAAAAACAATTGACAATACATACCAACCATTCATGATACAAACTCAGCAAAGTAAGAATAAAAGAGAACTTCAGTTTGACAGAGGTTATCTAAAAAATCTAACTTCAAATGTACAGGTGAAAGTCTTTTTGCTTTCTCCTTAAAACTGGCAAAGATATGCACAATTCAAAATGTTACTAGAAATTGTTATCATTCCAATAAAGTAAGTGAAAGAAATAAAATATAAAGATACAAAAAAATAGCAGTAAAGAGGAGTTGACTTGCATACAGGGCTATTGTTACAATCTTTCTAAATTCCATATATTTGCATTAGTATACTGTATTGGTGTTTTTCTTTCTGGCTTACTTCACTCTGTATGGCATTGAAACATATATAATATCATATAAGAAACAAATCACCAGTTTAGGTTCGATGCAGGATACAGGATGCTTGGGGCTGGTGCACTGGGATGACCCAGAGTGATGGTATGGGGAGGGAGGTGGGAGGGGAGTTCAGGATTGGGAGCATGTGTACACCAGTGGCAGATTCATGTTGATGTATGGCAAAACCAATACAATATTATAAAGTAAAAAAATAAATTAATTAAATTAAAATAAAAAAAGAAGAGTTGATTTACATATCTTTTTAGCTATTCAATAAAATCTATTTAAAAAGATACATTTAACCAGAGAGTTTAGCTAAGAATAAAATTTTTTAAAAAAATTGAAACTCCTAGAAAATAAAAACAAGCTGGGAAAAAAAAAAAAAAAAAAAGACTACTCTTCANATGTAATTGAAACACATACACAAAAAAAGATTTCTGCAGTGTATGGAAAAGGTTATGTGACTGATTGAATGTGCACATATTTTGTGAAGTTTCTTGATGGAATTTTCTCACTGGACAGTGCTCCATGGTCGGGTAGTTTGAAGCTGATAGCAACCAATTCCAGATATTAAATGAGAACAATTAATGTTATATCACACAGGAGATTGCTAACATACTCAAGATGTCCAAATCACTTGTTGAAAATTATTTGCATAAGTTTAGTTATGTTCATTGTTTTTATATTTGGGTTTCACATAAGTTAAGAGAAAAAAACCTTCTTTATCACATTTCCCCATGCAATTCTCTACCTAGACATAACATAAACATTTTATTTTCCTGTGACAGCCTAAAGAGGCAGAATGGAGTGGGAAGTGACAGGGAGGCTCAAGAGAGAGGGGGCATACATTTACCTATGGCTGATTCATATTATGTACTGCAGAAACCAACACAATATTGTAAAGCAATCATCCTCCAGTTAAAAATAAATGAATCTAAACAAATAAGAAATGACAAAACAAATCATGATGGGAGATAAAAAATAGATGCTGTGTAATAATGTGGAATGGAAGAGATCATGGGGCAAGTGAAGTGATTCACCAAAAGCTGATCTTCATCCAAAGAAGGTGATATGTGTATAGTGCAGTTGGAAGGGAGTCCTCTACTATGAGCTCCTTCCAGAAAACCAAACAACAAATTTCAACAATCACTGATCCAAAATAGACCAACTGAAAGCTGGAATTGATGAAAACTTTCTGGAATTAGTCAACAGAAAATCAATAATATTCCAGCAGGATAAAGCAAGACTATGTTTCCTTGTTGATCAGGCAAAATCTGTTACAATTTGGCTGGGAAGTTCTGATTCATCAACTGTATTCATTAGACATTATAAATTTTGATGTCTATTTATCTTGTCTTTTCAAAAATTTTCTTAATGGAAAAAATTCAATTCTCTGGAAGATTGTGAAAGAAACCTGGAACAGCTCTTTGCTCAAAAAGCTTTAAAAAAAAAAAAAAAAGAAGAAGAAGTTGGAATTATGAAGTCACCTGAAAAAATGGCAAGAGGTAGTGGAACAAATGGAGAAGGAAATGGCAATGCACTCTAGTATTCTTGCCTGGAGAATCCCATAGACAGAGGAGTCTGGTGGGCTGCTGTCCTTGGGGTCTCACAGAGTCAGACACGACTGAAGTGACTTAGCAGAAGCAGCAGCAGCGGCAGTGGAACAAATCAATGAATATGTTGTTCAATAAAGTTATTTGTGAAAATGAAAAATGTGTCTTTTATTTTTACTTAAAAAACTGAAGGAAATGTTAGACCAACCCAATAAGTGATAAAAATCACTTAATATAAAAGTGGGTGTGATGTTCCTAAATTTGTACTTATATGGGATTTTAAAAATACTTTAATTTTTATATTAGAAAAGAAAAAAGAAATTTAATTGTATTCTAGTCTTCTGTCATTTGAAGCTCTAAATGAAACACAATAAACATAATGCATCTAGAAGGTACAATATATTAAAATATATGCATAAATTAGTGAATTAGTAACCAATCCAATATAATTAATAAAGAAATATTTGTGTATCCAAAAGATTGACAAAATGTGTAAATCATTCACCAGCTTGATGAGAGAAAGTGAGAGAGCAGAAATAACCAAGATCAAGAACGAAAGCACAATGATAGATTCTATGCAGATTAAATAACATAATATTATGAAAATGTTTATATATATTATGTTGACAATTTAGAGTGAAATTTTCTTGAAAAAAAAAAGTTTACTGAAAGTAAGAGAGAAACAATCTAAATAGTTTAGTCTTATATCAAATTAATAAAACTTACAATAATAAACTTTGCTTCTTAGAAAGCTCCAAGACCAGATGCTTCAGTTCTGAAATATATCAAATATTTCAAGAAGAAATAGTTAATTATACACAAACTACTTCAACAACAATAATAATAGCAATATAGGAGGAAGGAAAAATCACTAATTTTTATGAGGCTACATTAAACCTGATGCTAAATTCTGATAGTGATAAGGAAATGAAAGTACAATCTCATTGCTTTAATATAATTCATTATTATGAATTTTTTTTTAATTTATGGGGATATAGTTAAGAGACATTGTTATGTTAGTTTCTGTTGTACAGCAACATGAATCAGCCATATGTATAAATATATCCCCTCCCTCGTAGACCTCCCTTCCACCCCCTATTCCACCCTTTTATGTCATCACAAAGAACTTAGCTGAGCTCCCTATTCAATACAGTAACTTTCCACCAGCTATTTGCTTACACATGATAGTGTATATATGTCAATCCCAATCTCCCAATTTATCTGATCCCCTCTCCTTCCCATCTTATTTCCAGACATCCATCCCAAGAAATAGTTTACCTAAGGATGCAATATTGATTAGGAAACCTAAATGAATTACTATATTTCACCATATAACAGATTACAATAGAAAAATTGTATGATCTTCTAATTACCTTCAGAAAAAACAATTGACAATACATACCAACCATTCATGATACAAACTCAGCAAAGTAAGAATAAAAGAGAACTTCAGTTTGACAGAGGTTATCTAAAAAATCTAACTTCAAATGTACAGGTGAAAGTCTTTTTGCTTTCTCCTTAAAATTGGCAAAGATATGCACAATTCAAAATGTTACTAGAAATTGTTATCATTCCAATAAAGTAAGTGAAAGAAATAAAATATAAAGATACAAAAAAATAGCAGTAAAGAGGAGTTGACTTGCATACAGGGCTATTGTTACAATCTTTCTAAATTCCATATATTTGCATTAGTATACTGTATTGGTGTTTTTCTTTCTGGCTTACTTCACTCTGTATGGCATTGAAACATATATAATATCATATAAGAAACAAATCACCAGTTTAGGTTCGATGCAGGATACAGGATGCTTGGGGCTGGTGCACTGGGATGACCCAGAGTGATGGTATGGGGAGGGAGGTGGGAGGGGAGTTCAGGATTGGGAGCATGTGTACACCAGTGGCAGATTCATGTTGATGTATGGCAAAACCAATACAATATTATAAAGTAAAAAAATAAATTAATTAAATTAAAATAAAAAAAGAAGAGTTGATTTACATATCTTTTTAGCTATTCAATAAAATCTATTTAAAAAGATACATTTAACCAGAGAGTTTAGCTAAGAATAAAATTTTTTAAAAAAATTGAAACTCCTAGAAAATAAAAACAAGCGGGAAAAAAAAAAAAAAAAAAAAGACTACTCTTCATGGCCTTGCACTGAGCAAAGGATGCAAAACCAATTGATTGTGATATCAGGTGGTCTCACCCTGCAGCAGCTTGAGGCAAGATTTCAGTCCCCCAGCAAGAGACAGAAGTCAGAACATGCACTGGGATTACTGAAACTTAGCCACTAGACCACCAGAAGCCAGTGGCCAGTGACAATGCCTTGGCACACCAGCTTTGTAGAAATAAATTTCTACAACAGGATGGAAACCAGTGAAACAAAAAAAGTGTTTATTAGGAGGAAAAGGAGTACATGTGGATACACATAGGTGAACTCAGAGAAACCTTCTCCCTCATGGTAGTTTGAATCACTTTTATGCAGCATTTCTTTCAGGTTTCCTTTGGCCAGTTATCTTGCTTTGACTGGTTCTGGTTCCATATTTGGTTTATCTAAGGATCCTCTCTGATTTGTGCACACACCTCTTAGCCAAGATGGTTCTAGTTAAGAGGCCTATGGGTAGGTTGACATCACTCCTTTTTTAACCTCCAAGGAGCCTTTTTGCACCATTATAGTCAGGAAGTTTGCTTTAGAATGAGAAACTTGTATTCTCTTTATCTTTCACATGGACAGTGTTCAGTTTCTTCTCCCTCCTGTTATTGTTCTATCTTGAAGCATCTGTCCATGAGGGCAAGCTCCAGCTGTTCAGGCTGGTGCCCATCTATCCTGTTTCAAATGGACTTCATCAAGTTTACAACTTCTGCTCATCAAAACATGGAAAATGACAATCATAACAAAAGATCAAATTAAATGTACATTAAAATGAAATACAATTTAAGAGTTTGTTGCTTATATGAGACAATCCAAATCCTTTACTGAAATAAAATGAGGTTAAAAAAAATACCAGTGAAATATCAATCAAAATATTGACCATGCTTATATTAATTTAGGGCTTCCCTGGTGGCTCAGTGGTAAAGAATCTGCATACTATGCAGAAGTAACAGGAGATGAAGATTCGATTCCTGAGCTGGGAAGATCTCCTAGAGAAGGAAATATGTGAAGTCAAGTGGACCTTAGAAAGCATCACTACAAACAAAGCTAGTGGAGGTGATGGAATTCCAATTGAGCTATTTCAAATCCTGAAACAAGATGATGTGAAAGTGCTGCACTCAATATGCTAGCAATTTTGGAAAACTAAGCAGTGGCCACAGGACTGGAAAAGGTCAGTTTTCATTTTAATCCCAAAGAAAGTTAATGTCAAAGAATGCTCAAACTACTGCACAATTGCACTCATCTCACACGCTAGTAAAGTAATGCTCAAAATTCTCCAAGCCAGGCTTCAGCAATATGTGAACTGTGAACTTCCAGAGGTTCAAGCTGGTTTTCAAAAACACAGAGGAACCAGAGGTCAAATTGCTAACATCTGCTGGATCATGGAAAAAGCAAGAGAGTTGCAGAAAAACATTTATTTTTGCTTTATTGACTATGCCAAATCCTTGACTGTATGGATCACAATAAACTGTAGAAAATTCTGAAAAAGATGGGAATACCAGATCACCTGAACTGACTCTTGAGAAATCTATTGCAGGTCAGGAAACAACAGTGAGAAATGGACATGGAACAGCAGACTGATTCTAAATAGGAAAAGGAGTATGTCACGGCTGTATATTGCCACCCTGCTTATTTAACTTATATACAGAGTATATCATGAGAAACGCTGGACGGGAAGAAGCAGAAGCTGGAATCAAGATTGCTAGGAGAAATATCAATAACCTTAGATATGCAGATGACACTGCCCTTATGGCAGAAAGTAAAGAGGATCTAAAAAGCCTCTTGATGAGAGTGAAAGAGGAGAGTGAGAAAGTTGACTTAAAGCTCAACATTCAGAAAACTAAGATCATGACATCTGTTCCTCTCACTTCATGGGAAATAGATGGGGAAACAGTGGAAACAGTGTCAGACTTTATTTTGGGGAGGCTCCAAAATCACTGCAGATGGTGACTGCAAGCCATGAAATTAAAAAATGCTTACTCCTTGGAAGAAAAGTTGTAACCAACCTAGATAGCATATTCAAAAGCAGAGACATTATTTTGCCAACAAAGGTCCATCTAGTCAAGGCTATGGTTTTCCAGTGATCATTTATGGATGTGAGAGTTTGACTGTGAAGAAAGCTGAACACCGAAGAATTGATGCTTTTGAACTGTGTTGTTGGTGAAGACTCTTGAGAGTCCCTTGAACTGCACAAAGATCCAACCAGTCCAGCATAAAGAAGATCAGTCCTGGGTGTTCATTGGAAGGACTGATGCTGAAGCTGAAACTCCAATACTTTGGCCACCTCATGTGAAATGTTGACACACTCAAAAAGACTCTAATGCTCGGAGGGATAGGGGGCACGAGGAGAAGGGGATGACAGAGGATAAGTTGGCTGGATGGCATCACCCGCTAGATGGACATGAGTTTGATTGAACTCCGGGAGTTGATGATGGACAGGAAGACCTGGGGTGCTGTGATTCATGGGATCACAGAGTCGGACAGGACTGAGCGACTGAACTTAACTGAGCTGACAGTATTTTTTTCCCGTAGAATTCCATGGACAGAGGATTCTGACAGGTTACGGTTTATAGGGTCACAAAAACTTGTACATGTCTGAAGGGACTAACCATGAATACATGCATATTAATTTATTGTAAAACAGACTTTAAAACATAAATAAATCTATGGTTTTTAGTACAATTTTCAATAGAGGAAAATATGAAAATTATAAACTTCTACATACTTACTAAAGATATTTATTTACATATGTCTATACATATTAATATATATATGAAAAAATATATAGAGGGATACTTAAGGAGAAATGCAAGTCTAGCCCTAGGCCAAAATTCTATACATGACTTCCCAAGCTCACCACTAGAGTATTAGGAGGCATTTCTTGGCAAACTTCCTAGGAGAAATGGCCAACCCTGGACTGGGTGCCCAGCCAGTGCCCCTCAGTTGCCTGGAAGGAATTGTAGTCGACACTCAGCCATGTCCCAAACCCCTCTCAGTCAGGCTCACATGCATTTTCTTGCCATTCTAAATCTCTTTCTTTGAGGGGCATGGGGCTCTCAGCTGAGACATTCCCTGGAGCCTCCAGGGAGACCTCTTTATTTAGGGGCCTTGGCAGAAAATTTTCCTGCACACTGACAGTACTTCCCCACCCCCAACCCAGCTTTCACTCTCCTCATCAAGTCTAATAAAAGTAAAAAGTCTTTTGCTCAGGATTTTTGGTATCCTTTGCATTCCACATGGAAGAACGAGACAGAGTTTTCATATGAAAATAGGGAAAATAGGACTTGATATAAAACCACTGCATGGCAATTTAATAGGATATGCCCAAGGTTTTCAATTCATAAGCATTCAAAATCTAGAAAAAACTGAAGAAAACAAAATTATATAAAATGTGTAAGAAATATTCACTGTATTGTTACTTACTTTAGAATAAAACTAATCAAATTTAAGTGAAAAAATTGCTAAAAATTATAATGTACACATATAATAAAAAACGTATCCAATATAAGCTATACTTTTGAAATATGTTGTGATTTTTGAAAAATGCTCAACTAGAATATTTATTTAAATCATCTGCATTAGTTTAACTAGAATGTGTTTATATATGTATATATAAACACACATTTATATGATATTAGCATTTTGTTTATGAACTTTCTGGCTTGTGGGAAAGGTCAGTAGTTGTAGCTTTTCTCCTACAGCACTCATCCTCCAAAGTGCTCAGACATCAGGAGAGCTTGTGTATCAAGCAGTGTAAAGAACAAGAGACAGGGTGAGTCATTTGACACAAGATGATACAGCTTCTGATGTCTTCCATTTCTATAATCATTTAAGAAATTATAATACTTCAATAAATATAAAATATCCCTGAATATATTTGAATTGCTTTTATGGAAATAGTGAATTATCTGAGGTTGGTGACCTGCATGATCCAGGTGCAAGTTAATATACATAAGAACAGAGAAACAGGGAACCAAAGAGTAATATGAGAAGTTTCGAGGATTCACAGAGAGGTTCTGGGTTAAGTCTGGATCTAAAGAAAGACCAAGATTGATTAACGTTTTCATGACCAGTGGGTTCTGGATGACATTTGCTTTATATATATGTGTCTGTAGTCTAAAAGGAAGTAAATCAACAGTTTGACAGTGGTAAACTCCAATGCTTCCCAGGTAGCTCAGCTGGTCGAGAATCTTCCTGCAATCGAGCAGATCCTGGTTGAATTCCTGGGTTGGAAAGATCCCCTGGAGAAGGGAATGGCTACCCACTCCAGTATTCTGGCCTAGAGAATTCTATACAGTATATGTGGTCACAAAGAGTCAGACATGACTGAGCAACTTTCACTTTCACTTTTAAAACTCCAATTAATCATATTGGACTAAAATTATAGTCAGAAAAAATTCTTTTAAATATTCATTTAATTGAAATAAATGATGCATATACCAGAATGGCTTAAATATTAAGAAATTTATATTAAATGCAGCAGGTTGAGCAATATTAGGAGTAAAAAACCCTTTAGGTCAGAACCCTATTAATTCTAAGCTGTGCTCTTCATCAGGAGTTAAGTTTTTCTTATTTTCAGTTCACTTTCTTTCTCACTGAAATGGCGTAGTATGGTGAACTTTCTCATTGAATTTGTGACGAAGTTTCTAATTGAGCACTTTGCAATGTCAACTGAATTATCAGTATTAATAATATAAATGCCCTCATTATAAAACAATTGTTACTTCCTGATTGAGTCAGATTTCTAACAAGCACTATGTATGAATAAATAATTGAAGAAATTATTAGCTCATGAAAAAATCTTACTGTAACTTTTATGTTTATAAAAATAAATGACAGCCAGCCACTAAATTTAGAAATTTAATTGATATGCACATTATAAAGTAAAAATATAGGCACTTTGAAATTATATACTGCTTACATTGCCTCACAGCAATGACTCAGAATTTTTTTTCCTTAGAGTTCAGTGATTTACTAGTAACTTTAACCTTATTTTTAATAGTCAATGCACATAGAAGCTAAATTTTTGGTTTGTTTCTATCAAATACTTTATAGCTTCATGATGCTATGACAGAATTGTTGGTTGTTGGTTCTTGTATTAATACCATTAAAGAGAATGTCCCAGAGCTTCATATGCCGTCTTTTGTTTCTCTTCTTTTACAACCATTTCAAGAGTACATATAGAAGGCTGCAATTTATATTTTATCTCATCTATGTGTAGGTTCTTAAAAGGCTTCATGGGCAAACCAACATACAACAACAAAATTAAATTTCAACTAGTTTAACTTTACCATCTGTATAATTTTTTATCTTCTACTCCATTTATTAGTTGTCTTCTTTTTTTTTTAACAATTATTTTCAACAAGGGTGACATGCATATTTGCATTGAAAGATGTAAATTTCAAATTAGAATTAAGTTAGTACAAATTGTATCTGGAATAGGATTTAGAATTCTAAATTTGGTTTCATAAAACAGTCTAAACAGAATGTCTTTTCACCTTTCTCTCTCTGTCTTTATCACACACACACACACACACACACACACACAGAAGAATGTGAAAGCTCACATAATTGCTCTTTCCGGGGCAAGGACAGGTAAATGTTTAATCAGAGGCTCAATTAATGTTATTTTTTCTAGCTCCTTCCAAAGCACAACGGTAATATCTTTGAAGTCCTTAGAAGAAATGTGGTATATTTTGCTTCAAGGCCTTTGAATTGAATATTTTGTCCTAAATGTCTTGTTTGTGCAGTTCTCCAATCTGTTAGGCCTTTGTTCACATGCTTCCCTTCAGTGAGACCTCTTATAGACACCCAGTTTAATATGTTGGCATTTTCCCTAGCCATACCTGTAACCTCCTTTTTCTGTGATTCATCTTAATAGCTGCTGACATCCAACTTCCCAGACAACAAGAGTCCTTCATAGCTCTCATTTATTATCTGTCAGATAAGATTAGGGTAAGATGTAAGCTCAATGCAGGCATATCTCCTTGCCTCTTTGTGTAGGACTAAGCTTCTTCCAAAAATGGTAGGAAAGTTTCAGCAAAGACAAATCAGGCCAAGTGGAGTGGATCAAACCCCTTTGAAAAGTTTCTATAAAGGAAAAGCCTAGATGCCATAAACTAACAGGAAACATTTCTCTTCATAATGGAGTAGTCAAAGCTAGCCTGACCTGGGATTGGAAGAAAGATGCAATTGGTGACAGCAGGAAGAATTATGTGAAAAATAAAATAGCTCTCAATAATTTGTGTAATTAGTTCAATCTCTCAGTCATATCTGACTTTGTATGACACCATGGACTGCAGTACACCAGGCTTTACCATCACCAATACCTGGATCTTACTCAAACTCATGTCCATTAAGTTGGTGATGTCATCCAACAATCTCATCCTCTGTTGTCCCTTTCTCCTCCTGCCTTCAATCCTTCCCAGCATCAGGGTCTTTTCCAGTGAATCAGTTCTTCCCATCAGGTGACCAAAGTGTTGGCGTTTCAATTTCAGGATCAGTCCTTTCAATGAATATTCAGGACTGATTTCCTTTAGGATAGACTTGTTTGATCTCTTTGCAGTTCAAGGGATCTCAAGAGTTCTCCAATACCATGTTTCAATTCTTACACATTAAGCTTACTTTATGTTCCAACTCTCACATCCATACATGATTACTAGACAAAGTTTTGACTAGAAAGACATTTGTCAGAAAAGTAATATCTCTGCTTTTTCATATGCTGTCTTGGTTGGTCCTGGATTTTCTTCCAAGAAGCAAGCATCTTTTAATTTTATGGCTGCTGTCATTATCTGAAGTAATTTTGGAGCCCCCCAAAATAAAATCTGTTACTGTTTCAATTGTTTCACCATCTATTTGTCATGAAGTGATGGGACCAGATGCCATGATCTTAGTTTTCTGAATGTTGAGTTTTAAGACAACTTTCTCGTTCTCCCCTTTCACTTTCATCAAGAGGCTCTTTAGTTCTTCACTTTCTGCCATAAGGGTGGTGACATCTGCATTTCTGATGTTACTGATATTTCTCCTGGCAATCTTGATTCCAGCTTGTGCTTCCTCAAGCCCAACATTTTGCATGATGTACTCTGTATACAGGTTAAAAAACAGTATGACAATATACAACCTTGATGGACTCTTTTTTCCCAATTTGCAACCAGTATATTGTTCCATGTCCAATTATAAATGTTGCTTCTTGACTGCATACAGATTTCTAGGAGGCAGGTAAGGTGATCTGGTATTCCTATCCCTTTAAGATTTTTCCATAGTTTATTGTGATCCACACAGCCAAAGGCATTGGCATAGTCAATAAAGCAGAATTAGATATTTTTCTGGAACTCTTTGGCTTTTTTTATGATCCCATGGATGTTGGCAATTTGATCTTTGGATACTCTGTCTTTTCTAAATTCCACTTGAACATCTGGAAGTTCTCAGTTCATGTACTGTGGAAGACTAACTTGGAGAATTTTGATCATTGCTTTGCTAGTGTGTGAAATGAGTGTAAATGTGTGATAGTCTGTGCATTCTTTGGTATTTCCTTTCTCTGAGATTGGAGAGAAAATTATCCTATCCAGCCCTTTGGCCACCACTGAGTTTCCAAATTTGCTGGCATATTGAGTGAAAAATTTTAACAGCATCATTTTTTTTTTAGGATTTGAAATAGCACAGCTGGAATTCTATCACCTCGATCTATAGTTCTTCAAGCATTTTGTTAATAAAATCTAATCCCTTGAATCTGTTTGTCACTTCCACTGTATAATTGTAAGGGATTTCATTTAGGTCATACCTGAATGGTCTCATGGTTTTCCCTATTTTCTTCAAATTAAGTTTGAATCTTGCAATAATGAATTCATGATCTGGGCCACAGTCAGCTCCCAGTCTTGTTTTTGCTGACTGTATAGAGCTTTCCGTCTTTGGCTGAAAAGAGTATAATTAATCTGATTTTAGTATTGACCATCTGGTGACATCTATGTGTAGAGTAGTCCCCTGTGTTGTTGAAAGAGGGTGTTTTCTATTAGCAGTTCATTCTCTTAGCAAATCTCTGTTAGCATTTTTCCTGCTTCATTTTGTACTCCAAGGCCAAACTTGCCTGTTACTCCAGGTATCTCTTGACTTCCTACATTTGCATTCAAGTCACCTATAATGAAAATAACATCTTTTTCTTGGTGTTAGTTCTAGAAGGTCTTGTAGATCATTATAGAACTGTTCAACTTCAGCTTCTTCAGCATTAGCGTTTAGAGCATAGACTTGGATTACTGTGATATTGAATGGTTTCCCTTGGAAATGAACAGAGATTATTCTGTCACTTTTGATATTGCACCTAAGTACTGCATTTCAGACTCTTTTGTTGACTATGAGGGCTACTCCACTTTTTCTAAGGAATTTTCCCCACTGTTATATTATATAGTAGATATAACAGTCATCTGAACTAAATTTGCCCATCCCTGTCCATTTAGCTCACTGATTCCTAAAATATCAATGTTCACTCTTGCTATCTCCTGTTTGACCACTTGCAATTTGCCTTGATTCACAGACCTAACATTCCATATTCCTATGCAATACTGCTCTTTATATCATTGGACTTTACTCCCATTACCAGTCATATCCACAAATGAACACTGTTTTCACGTTGGCTCTGTCTCTTCATTCTTTCTGCAGTTATTTCTCCACTCTTTTCCAGTAGTATATTGGGCACCTACAAAACTAGGGAGTTTATCTTTCAGTGTCCTATCTTTTTTGCCTTTTCATACTGTACATGGGGTTCTCAAGGCAAGAATGCTGAAGTGCTTTGCCATTCCCTTCTCCAATGGACTACATTTTGTCAGAGCTCTCCACCATGGCCCATCCATCTTGGGTGGCCCTACATGGCATGGATCATAGTTTCATTGAGTTAGACAAGGCTGTGATCCATGTTATCAGTTTGGTTATTTTTCTGTCATTGTGGTTTTCATTTGTACGTAAAATATCATAAAAGGCAATATATCAAAGAAAATATTAGATAAGCTAAGTAAGATACGAACATTCAAAATATTAGTTTACACAAATAAAAAAATATCACAAAATTTTAAATTTGGACTGTGCTCCAGTACTAATTCCAAAATAAGCAAAAAGGTTAAAACCACTTCTTATTGGCCCAAGAATCACATCCCTAGCTTTCAAAGGTGCCTGCTGATTATTCCCTCCACCAGATAAACACACTAATATTTTCATTCCTTGTCAGTTCTTAGAGATATTCTCATTTTTAAGGACTGGATGAGTGGTTGCCATAATTTATAGCAAGATGTCCAGATATCTGTGGGAAAGAATTTTTAAGGTCAAAATCAAGAGATCCCCAGAGGAACTAAATGTGATTTTGCCTACTCGGGAGGGGGTACTTCTTAATATTTAGGGGCCTTTTGGTTGTCACAAATCGAGATTAAGACTTCTACTGATGTCTGGTGTATAGAGGCCAGGTTTGCTAGTGATCATTCTACAATGCACATGACAATCTCCTGCAAGAGAGAAATGTTGCATCTAAAATACCTATTTTGCTGTAGTTGAGATACCTGCCTCAGAGGGAGTTTAGGATGTGGAGAGTGGAAAATAATAAAGCTTGTGCAGAGAAGAAACAGAAACTACATGAAAGATTCAGTAATCTCTAATTTAAAAAAAAAAAAAAAAAAAAAAAACTTCTGTCTCACACAGCTGCTGCTGCTGTTGCTAAGTCGCTTCAATCATGTCCAACTCTGTGTGACCCCATAGACAGCAGCCCACCAGACTCCTCCATCCCTGGGATTCTCCAGACCATTTCCTTCTCCAATGTATTAAAGTGAAAAGTGAAAATGAAGTCATTCAGTTGTGTCCGAGTCTTCGCCACCCCATGGACTGTAGCTTACCAGGCTCCTCTGTCCATGGGATTTCCCACAAGAGTACTGGAGTGGGTTGTCATTTCCTTCTCCATCTGTCTCACACTAGCAGATCCATGACATATGATACATTCCAGACTGAAAGCTTTTTCCGTTGGTGTAGATTTGGTTAAGCCAAGATTGTTTTCCTAATATTTCCCTTCCTTTGTTGGGAACAAACTAGGTACTGTTGTTTCAGAAAGAGGAATACATACTTCTTCATCAAAAATTCTGCTTCTCAGTTCTTCCCTCTGCAATACTCAGATCCAATTTCTATTAATGGATATTTAATTGGAAAGTTTGTAGCAGCTGTGTTAGTGCTATTAAAAAAAACAACAACAAAGATTTATGTATAGTCAATCACTTCGCTGTGCACCTGAAACTAACACAATATTGTAAATCAACTATATTCCAATATTTTAAAATGAGTTAAAGTAGATTTTATGTATAATATCATATGTGAAAAGAATCACCAGTCCAGGTTCAATGCATGATACTGGATGCTTGGGGCTGGTGCACTGGGACGACCCAGAGGGATGGTATTGGGAGGGAGGAGGGAGGGGGTTTCAGGATGGGGAACACGTGTATACCTGTGGCGGATTCATGTTGATGTATGGCAAAACCAATACAATATTGTAAAGTAATTAACCTCCAATTAAAATAAATAATTTATATTTTTTAAATCATAAAAAGGCTAAAGAGTCATTAACTGCTTGCAGTAGCTTTTGAAAAGCCATTTACTTAAGATTCACATATTCTTTTGATTCATATCTTCTACATCAGAGGGTTTACTCCTCTGCTTTTCTCTCTTTCTTAGGTTTCTCTTTTTTAAATTTTTGGAAGTATAGTTGATTTTCAATGTAGTCTTAATTTCTGCTGTGTGACAACCTTGTCACACAGCAGATATATATATATATATATATATAAAATATATATATTATA
>SJYX01013089.1:194446-208526 GCA_006410675.1 Oreotragus oreotragus | reverse complement strand
TGCCGAGTCTGTGGTAAGCCTTGGAAACACAGAGGGCAACATAACAGGAAGGAAAAATAAATAGATAATTAAAACCAACAGATTACAAGCCCAACAGTAACTCGCCCAGCGGAAAAGCAGAGCAAATGCCTGCATCCGCCATTACCAAGTGGGGGCAGGGCAGGGAGGCACGAGAGAAACGGGCTGCAGTAGATGTGTATAAGAGACAGCATACATATATATATATCATAACAAATGGATGGGGAAACAGTGGAAAGAGTGGTTGACTTTACTTTCCTGGGCTCCAAAATCACTGCAGATGGTGACTGGAGCCATGAAATTAAAAGACACTTACTCCTTGGAAGGAAAGTTATTATCAAACTAGATAGCATATTAAAAAGCAGATATATTCCTTTGCCAACAAAGATCTTTCTAGTCAAGGCTATGGTTTTTCCAGTGGTCACGTATGGATGTGAGAGTTGGACTGTGAAGAACACTGAGTGCTTAAGAATTGATGCCTTTGAACTGTGGTGTTGGAAAAGACTCTTGAGAGTCCCTTGGACTGCAGAGAGATTCAACCAGTCCATCCTAAAGGAGATCAGTCCTGGGTGTTCTTTGGAAGGACTGATGCTGAAGCTGAAACTCCAATACTTTGGCCACCTCATGTGAAGAGCTGACTCATTTGAAAAGACCCTGATGCTGGGAAAGATTGAGATCAGGAGGAGAAGCGGATGACAGAGGATATGATTTTGGATGGCATCACCTACTCAGTGGACATGGGTTTGGGTGGACTCCAGGAGTTTTTGATGGACAGGGAGGCCTGGTGTGCTGTGGTTCATGGGGTCACAGAGTTGGACATGACTGAGTGACTGAACTGAAGATATATACAAAGTCCTACTCTACGTCACAGAAACTATAGATAGTATCCTATGATAAACCATAGTAGAAAATTGTATATATACATGCATATGATTTATCATAGGACCTTGTCTTTTATCATTCTTATATATAATCGTTTGTATACCAAACCTCAATCCATCCCTCTCACATCTCCTTGGAAGCCACAAGTCTTTACTTTTATGTTTTTGAGTCTGTTTCACAGATGAGTCCAACTGTGTCATATTTTAGATAATTTAGATTCCACATGTAAATGATACCATATAGTGTTTTTCTTTTCCTGACTTATTTCTCTTAGTATGATAAACTTTAAGTTAGACACATTTCTTGATGGTTTCTGAGTCTCCTTCATTAGTCATATAATGTGTCTTATTCTTGTTCAAATTCTTGCCAGAGAAGATTCTCGACTTTTTGCCTAACATGGATTTTGACAGAGAATAGCAACCCCTCACTAGGTTTTAGCTTTTAAATCCTTTTCATCAGTGTATCTTACTTCTTTATTTTAGTTCTTCAATATATGTTATAATTTGAATCACTGACAATATGTTTTGACTTAGAAGAATTTTTTTCAAAAAACAAAAAAATATTTTCTACATTTCATGTTTATACAATTTTCATAAGATTTTATTATTCTAATGTTGTTAATCACAAAAAGTGTTAAAAACTCTTTGATTATCAGATTCATATNTTAGTTCTTCAATATATGTTATAATTTGAATCACTGACAATATGTTTTGACTTAGAAGAATTTTTTTCAAAAAACAAAAAAATATTTTCTACATTTCATGTTTATACAATTTTCATAAGATTTTATTATTCTAATGTTGCTAATCACAAAAAGTGTTAAAAACTCTTTGATTATCAGATTCATATAGTATTATCTGGGTGCTCTTGATCTTGCTCTCATACACAGCAAACAATAACAAAGTGATAAATTATTCCAACTTAGGTAGATTAATAGAAATTAATGTTACAAAAAAGCTCCTATTATTTGTCAATAAATTTGGATACCAAAAATTTACATGTGTCTCAAAAGTAGTCCTAGAACAAAAATTGAAATATTCAGAAATTAGTGTTTATGTCCATGACACATGTACATGCAGGTGTAAATTAATTAATATAAAATGAGTAGTACTTTGTAATTAATCATAATCATATCAGTTAATAGGAAAAATTGATAGATTTCAATGATGAACATATTCAAATATTTATTCTCTCACACATATAAAATTTGACTTGAACTTATTTCATACTACTAACCATTTATAAGAACAAGAATGGAGAAGTTATTAAGCATATAATTTATCATTTCTTTTGCTTATGTCCAGCAGAATTTTTTATATCAAGTGAAACAGTGAATTAAAATAACTTTATCAGAATGAAGTTTAATTCAATTAAATTAGTGTAATTTCTATGGATGGTTGAAATGTTCATATTTAAAAGAAGCAAATATAAATACGTTAAGTGCCTCAGATAAACTAAAAGTGCTAATATGCTTCCATTAATACTCAAATGAAAAATGAAGAGAAAAAATCATGTTTGAAAACACTTTTAGAGTTTAAAATTGCCTCTTAAAAATCAAGGAGAAATCACTGGTGAAACTATTTTCTAAAGTGTATATGAATCTCATCTCATTATATTTTGTATCTTTAAGATAGTTACTTTCCTCCCAAAAATGCTCAGGATAAGAGTTAGTGCATATAGTTGTATCACAAGTAGGTGTTAAATAAACTGAAAGCATAAATTCCATGCATAATTACTGGCGTCCAAAGTATGGTTATCTAAATAAGAGCACCCAAAATATCCCTTGTCCTAAGCCCAAGAATCTAGTAGGGGATGGCAAGCCACTTCAGTATTCTTGCCTTGAGAACTACATAAACAGTAAGAAAAGGCAAAATGATAGGATATCAAAAGAGAATCTCCCCAGGTCGTTAGGTGCCCAATATGCTACTGGAGATCAGTGGAGAAATAACTCCAGAAAGATTGAAGGGATGGAGCCAAAGCAAAAATAATACCCAGCTGTGCATGTGACTGGTGATAGAAGCAAGATCCGATGCTGTAAAGAACAATATTGCATAGGAACCTGGAATGTCAGGTCCATGAATCAAGGAAGTGGTCAAACAGGAGATGGCAAGGGTGAATGTCGACATTCTAGGAATCAGCGAACTAAAATGGACTGGAATGGGTGAATTTAACTCAGATGACCATTATATCTACTACTGCGGGCAGGAATCCCTCAGAAGAAATGGAGTAGCCATCATGGTCAACAAAAGAGTCCGAAATGCAGTACTTGGATGCAATCTCAAAAACGACAGAATGATCTCTGTTCGTTTCCAAGGCAAACCATTCAATATCACAGTTATCCAAGTCTATGCCCCAACCAGTAATGCTGAAGAAGCTGAAGTTGAACGGTTTTATGAAGACCTACAAGACCTTGTAGAACTAACACCCAAAAAAGATGTCCTTTTCATTATAGGGGACTGGAATGCTAAAGTAGGAAGTCAAGAAACACCTGGAGTAACAGGCAAATTTGGCCTTGGAATGCGGAATGAAGCAGGGCAAAGACTAATAGAGTTTTGCCAAGAAAATGCACTGGTCATAGCAAACACCCTCTTCCAGCAACACAAGAGAAGACTCTACACATGGACATCACCAGATGGTCAACACCGAAATCAGATTGATTATATTCTTTGCAGCCAAAGATGGAGAAGCTCTATACAGTCAACAAAAACAAGACCAGGAGCTGACTGTGGCTCAGATCATGAACTCCTTATTTCCAAATTCAGACTTAAATTGAAGAAAGTAGGGAAAACCGCTAGACCATTCAGGTATGACCTAAATCAAATCCCTTATGATTATACAGTGGAAGTGAGAAATAGATTTAAGGGCCTAGATCTGATAGACAGAGTTCCTGATGAACTATGGAATGAGGTTCGTGACATTGTACAGGAGACAGGGATCAAGACCATCCCCATGGAAAAGAAATGCAAAAAAGCAAAATGGCTGTCTGGAGAAGCCTTACAAATAGCACTGAAAAGAAGAGAGGCGAAAAGCAAAGGAGAAAAGAAAAGATATAAGCATCTGAATGCAGAGTTCCAAAGAATAGCAAGAAGAGATAAGAAAGCCTTCTTCAGCAATCAATGCAAAGAGATAGAGGAAAACAACAGAATGGGAAAGACTAGAGATCTCTTCAAGAGAATTGGAGATACCAAGGGAACATTTCATGCAAAGATGGGCTCGATAAAGGATAGAAATGGTATGGACCTAACAGAAGCAGAAGATATTAAGAAGAGGTGGCAAGAATACACAGAAGAACTGTACAGAAAAGATCTTCACGACCCAGATAATCATGAGGATGTGATCACTAATCTAGAGCCAGACATCTTGGAATGTGAAGTCAAGTGGGCCTTAGAAAGCATCACTAAGAACAAAGCTAGTGGAGGTGATGGAATTCCAGTTGAGCTGTTTCAAATCCTGGAAGATGATGCTGTGAAAGTGCTGCACTCAATATGCCAGCAAATTTGGAAAACTCAGCAGTGGCCACAGGACTGGAAAAGGTCAGTTTTCATTCCAATTCCAAAGAAAGGCAATGCCAAAGAATGCTCAAACTACCGCACAATTGCACTCATCTCACACGCTAGTAAAGTAATGCTCAAAATTCTCCAAGCCAGGCTTCAGCAATATGTGAACCGTGAACTCCCTGATGTTCAAGCTGGTTTTAGAACAGGCAGAGGAACCAGAGATCAAATTGCCAACATCCGCTGGATCATGGAAAAAGCAAGAGAGTTCCAGAAAAACATCTATTTCTGCTTTATTGACTATGCCAAAGCCTTTGACTGTGTGGATCACAATAAACTGTGGAAAATTCTGAAAGAGATGGGAATACCAGACCACCTAACCTGCCTCTTGAGAAATCTGTATGCAGGTCAGGAAGCAACAGTTAGAACTGGACATGGAACAACAGACTGGTTCCAAATAGGAAAAGGAGTACGTCAAGGCTGTATATTGTCTCCCTGCTTATTTAACTTATATGCAGAGTACATCATGAGAAACGCTGGACTGGAAGAAACACAAGCTGGAATCAAGATTGCCGGGAGAAATATCAATAACCTCAGATATGCTGATGACACCACCCTTATGGCAGAAAGTGAGGAGGAGCTAAAAAGCCTCTTGATGAAAGTGAAGGAGGAGAGCGAAAAAGTTGGCTTAAAGCTCAACATTCAGAAAACGAAGATCATGGCATCCGGTCCCATCACTTCATGGGAAATAGATGGGGAAACAGTGGAAACAGTGTCAGACTTTATTTTTTGGGGCTCCAAAATCACTGCAGATGGTGACTGCAGCCATGAAATTAAAAGACGCTTACTCCTTGGAAGAAAAGTTATGACCAACCTGGATAGTATATTCAAAAGCAGAGACATTACTTTGCCGACTAAGGTCCGTCTAGTCAAGGCTATGGTTTTTCCTGTGGTCATGTATGGATGTGAGAGTTGGACTGTGAAAAAGACTGAGCGCTGAAGAATCGATGCTTTTGAACTGTGGTGTTGGAGAAGACTCTTGAGAGTCCCTTGGACTGCAAGGAGATCCAACCAGTCCATTCTGAAGGAGATCAACCCTGGGATTTCTTTGGAAGGAATGATGCTAAAGCTGAAACTCCAGTACTTTGGCCACCTCATGCGAAGAGTTGACTCATTGGAAAAGACTCTGATGCTGGGAGGGATTGGGGGCAGGAGGAGAAGGGGATGACAGAGGATGAGATGGCTGGAAGGCATCATGGACTCGATGGACGTGAGTCTGAGTGAACTCCGGGAGATGGTGATGGACAGGGAGGCCTGGCGTGCTGCAATACATGGGATCGCAAAGAGTTGGACACGACTGAGCGACTGAACTGAACTGAAGCCCAATAATCTACAATTTTCCTCTTATATGGAAAAAGGGACTTTGGAGATGTGACTGAAACATGGATCTTAATATAAGGATAATATCCTTAATTGTCCCGATGAAGCTAATTTAAACACAGAGATCCTTAAAAGAGGGCTACAGAGGGAGGCAGAAAGAATGAAGACAAAGCAAAACAAAGGATGGAGCCAAAGCAAAAACAATACCTAGTTGTGGATGTGACTGGTGATAGTAGGAAGGTCTGAAGCTGTAAGAGCAATATTGCATAGGAACCGGGAATGTTAGGTCCTTGAATCAAGCAAATTGGAAGCAGTCAAACAGGAGATGGCAACAGTGAATGTCTAAATTCTAGGAATCAGTAAACTAAAATGGACTGGAAGGGGTGAATTTAACTCAGATGACCATTATATCTACTACTGTGGTCAGGAACCCCTTAGAAGAAATGGAGTAGCCATCAAGGTCAACAAAAGAGTCTGAAATGCAATATTTGGATGCAATCTCAAAAATGACAGAATGATCTCTTTTCGTTTCCAAGGCAAACCATTCAATATCAGAGTGATCCAAGCCTATGCCCAACAGTAACACTGAAGAAGCTGAAGTTGAACGGTTCTAGGATGATCTCCAAGACCTTTTAGACCTAACACCCAAAAAATATGTCCTTTTCATTATAAGGGACTGAAATGCAAAAATAGGAAGTCAAGAAAAACCTGGAGTAACAGGAAAATTTGGCCCTGGAATACAGAATAAAGCAGGACAAAGACTAATAGATTTTTGTAAAAAGAACCCACTGGTCATAGCAAACACCTTCTTTCAACAACACAAGAGAAGACTCTACACATGGACAACACCAGATGGTTGACACGAAAATAAAATTGATTATATTCTTCGCTGGCAAACATGGAAAAGTTCTATATATTCAGCAACAAGACCAGGAGCTGACTGTGTCTCAGATCATGAACTCTTTATTGCCCAATTCAGACTTAAATTGAAGAAAGTAGGGAAAACAACTAGACCATTCAGATATGACCTAAATCGAATCCCTAATGATTATGCAGTGGAAGTGAGAAATAGATTTAAGGGACTAGATCTGATAGATAGACTGCCTGATGAAATATGGACGGAGGTTTGTGACAATGTAAGGAGACAGTGATCAAGACCAACCCCATAGAAAAAGAAATGCAAAAAAACAAAATGGCTGTCTGAGGATGCCTTACAAATAGCTGTGAAAAGAAGAAAAGTGAAAAGCAAAGAAGAAAAGAAAATATATAAGCATCTGAATGTAGAGTTCCAAAGAACAGCAAGGAGAGATAAGAAAGCTTTCCTCAGTGTTCAATGCAAAGAAATAGAGGAAAACAACAAAATAGGAAAGACCAGCAATCTCTTCAACAAAATTAGAGATACTAAGGGAACATTTCATGCAAAATGGGCTTGATAAAGGAAAGAAATGTTATGGACCTAACAGAAGCAGAAGATATTAAAAAGAGGTGCCAAGAATACACAGAAGAACTGTACAAAAAAGATCTTCACAACCCAGATAATAACGATGGTGTGATCACTCACCTAGAGTCAGACATCCTGGAATGTGAAGTCAAGTGGGCCTTAGAAAGCATCACTACTAGCAAAGCTAGTGGAGGTGATGGAATTCCAGTTGAGCTATTTCAAATCCTGAAAGATGATGCTGTCAAAGTGCTGCACTCAATAGGCCAGCACATTTGGAAAATGCAGTAGTGGCCACAGGACTGGAAAAGGTCAGTTTTCATTCCTATTCCAAGGAAAGGCAATGCCAAAGAAGGCTCAAACTACTGCACAATTGCAATCATCTGACACACTAGTAAAGTAATGCTCAAAATTCTCCAAGCCAGGCTTTAGCAATATGTGAACCGTGAACTTCCTGATGTTCAAGCTGGTTTTAGAAAAGGCAGAGGAACGAGAAATCAAATTGCCAACATCTTCTGGATCATGGATAAAACATGAGAGTGGTAGAAAAACATCTATTTCTGCTTTATTGACTATGCCAAAACCTTTGACTGTGTGGATCACAAGAAACTGTGGAAAATTCTGAAAGAGATGGGAATACCAGACCACCTGACCTGCCTCTTGAGAAACCTATATTCAGGTCAGGAAGCAACAGTTAGAACTGCACATGGAACAACTGACTGGTTCCAAGTAGGAAATGGAGTACATCAAGGCTGTATATTGTCACCCTGCATATATAACTTATATTCAGAGTACATCATGAGAAACACTGGGCTGGAGGAAACACAAGCTGGAATCAAGATTGCTGGGAAAAATATCAATAACCTCAGATATGCAGACGACACCACCCTTATGGCAGAAAGTGAAGAGGAACTAAAAAGCCTCTTGATGAAAATGAAAGAGGAGAGTGAAAAAGTTGGCTTAAAGCTCAACATTCAGAAAACTAAGATCATGGCATCTGGTCCCATCACTTCATGGGAAGTAGATGGGGAAACAGTGTAAACAGTGCCAGAGTTTATTTTTGGAGGGGGGCTCCAAAATCACTGCAGATAGTGATTGAAGCCATGAAATTAAAAGATGCTTACTCCTTGGAAGAAAAGTTGTGACCTTTCTAGGTAGCATATTCAAAAGCAGAGATATTACTTTCCCACCAAAGTTTATCTAGTCAAACCTATCGTTTTACCAGTGGTCAGGTATGGATGTGAGAGTTGGACTGTAAAGGAAGCTGAGAGCTGAAGAACTGATGCTTGTGAACTGTGGTGTTGGAGAAGACCCTTGAGAGTCCCTTGGACTGCAAGCAGATCCAACCAGTCCATTCTGAAGGAGATCAACTCTGGGATTTCTTTGGAAGAAATGATGCTAAAGCTGAAACTCCAGGACTTTGGCTACTTCATGCGAAGAGTTGACCCATTGGAAAAGACTCTGATGCTGGGAAGCATTGGGGGCAGGAGAAGAAGGGGACGACCGAGGATGAGATGGCTGGATGGCATCATCGACTGTATGGTCATGAGTTTGAGTGAACTCCAGGAGTTGGTGATGGACAGGGAGGCCTGGCGTGCTGCAATTCATGGGATCATAAAGAGTTGAACACCACTGAGTGACTTAACTGAATTGAGAGGGAGGAAGGGACAGAGAAAAGGATATAATGACAGAAATAAATTTGAGTGATATTTTTGAAGATGCAGGAAAATCCAAAGGCCAAGATATAGATGACTACTGTGCCTAGTCACTCAGTCATGTCTGACTCTTTATCACCCCATGGTCTTTAGCCTTTCAGGATCTTCTGTCCATGGGATTTTCCAAGCAAGAATATTAGGCTGGTTTGCCATTCCTTTCTCCAGAGGATCTTCCTCATCAGGGATTAAAGCTCCATATCCTGAAATGGCAGGAGGATTCTTTACCACTAAGCCAGCTAGGAAGCCCTAATAAATGGCCAGTAGTTGTTGGAAAACATGGAAACAGTCTCCTCTTGTAACTGAAATTCAGCCTCTGTTCACCAGTGCTAAATAGAAACCTGAAGACTTAGTTTTGGGAGAAGTACAAAACTATAGTTTTGTTTGCCAGGCAAAGGGGGCCACAATGGGCTATGCCATCAAAACTGTGTATTCCATCCTGGAGGGGTTAATGAGGAGTCTTATAGTGTTGAAGGAGCAGGCTGTGATCAGTTTATGAACATTGTTTTGATTGGTAGGTGGTGTGATGATCAGGAGTCAGCATCATCAACCTTCTGGTTCCAATGGTTCTGGGATCTAAGTACTTGTGGGTACTTCTTCCACCTAGTGTGGTTTCCATATCTGCAAAATAACTTAAACTATCTGACTTAGAATATTATCTATAGCCCTTCAGGAAGAACTGAAAATCCTTGACTTCATTTAATGACTGAGATCTATTTTTTTAAAACTATTTTTATTTCTTTCTGCATTTTCTCAGTTCTCTAATTAAATTTATTATTTGACTAAAGTTTTTCTGCAGACAAAAGGTAGGTGGAGGACATAGTAGAGGTCTATTCTGGGAAAATCTCATAGGGTCATGCATGGTTAGATCCTCAGAGCCCTCCTAAAATTTGACTTGATCCTGGTAGGAAATATTTCAGATATCTGACCTCCAGAAAGATAAATAAATATATATTTTTAAACAACTAAGATTTTAGTAATTTACTACAGCTGCAACAGAAGATAAACACACAGAGATATCAAGAAAATCTATTTTAACACAAAAATAAATGTGCCAGGTGAACTTGATTAGAAAACTCTCTGAGCCACATCACTCAAAGTTTAGGTATATTAATTAGTGTCCATCTATGATGAAGAATCATTGTTTTCTCAGACTGCAAAGAAAGTAAGAGAGAGAAAGGCAGATTCAGATGTTTAATCATATTTAGGTAGAATGAGATATAGTATGTGTATATTCTATCTCCTTTTCTCAGCTCTTTATCATCATTTCTGACATAAATCTGTGATTGGGTAGAAAAGGGAATAAGAATTTCAGGCAGATGATGGCCATTATAGAAATGTACTATAAGAATTGGAGTGTCAATGTTTTGTTGATTGTTACCATTATATTTTGAATAGGTTTACTGTCAGAAAATCTATTTATATTTGTATCTGTTATGAGAACCAAGAAATGAATTTACTTCACTGATTCTTTGTCAATAACCAAATTTCCTCAGCCAAGTATCACCTGAGTTCTAACTCCATCTATGTTTCTAGCTGGCCTTGACAAAATCAGTATGTCTTTTTTGCAAGCATTTCATCTCAACTTGCAAAATTGACAATGACTGGGACTCTTAAAACCAGGTGCAAAGTTTAAATACATAGTTGTACCCCAAAGGTGTGATATTACCTAATTAAATTGTCATGCAAAGAAAGTTAAAATTACTCCTTCCTAAGGAAATGTAATATAAATTCCATTAAAAAAAATTAGGTGCCTCTCTTATTCTTACTCCACAACATTCTAGTAGGCCAATCACATACTTTTAACACACATTTTCAATTGCTTTAACAACGATGTTAAGAGCTCAGTGGTATCATCCAGGGTAAATGAGCTAAACTTCAAATGATTCTAATTGACCTAAAGGAGCATATTGTCTTGAATTTCCTCATTTTCTCCTGATATAAAAAAGTAGATAAAAGAAACATCGGAAGGGAATATAAAGCTACCTAGAATCACCCCCAAATAGAATGCTGTCATAAAGAATTTTGGGATTTTTAATATGGTTTAACTTGGTCTCTTTTACGAGGACTAAGAGTTAGACTATGTCTTAAACTCATATTCAACAAGAAGTGGGCTATTTCAGCTCATGACAAGTTGACATATTTCAAAGCTTTATTCATTTTGTATTTCAGTAAAGTTAACCTAGCACATCTATAAGTGTTTTCTACTTAACAGTTAATCAAATACATATATCTACTTTGGGGGAAATAATATATATTTTTTNGAGGACTAAGAGTTAGACTATGTCTTAAACTCATATTCAACAAGAAGTGGGCTATTTCAGCTCATGACAAGTTGACATATTTCAAAGCTTTATTCATTTTGTATTTCAGTAAAGTTAACCTAGCACATCTATAAGTGTTTTCTACTTAACAGTTAATCAAATACATATATCTACTTTTGGGGAAATAATATTTTTTTTTAATTTTTAAGCTTATTTATTTTAATTGGAGAATGCATATATTTATTTTTAAATATTTTTCATGTGATAAGACTTTTTAACCACTTTAAAACTGTATTTATAAATAATACAATTTAATCAAATTGCTTTTGAAAGACTGCCTCAAAACATCCAGCACAGCTTTAAAAAAAAGTAATAGTAAAACCATTTAGTTGATTATACTTTGAGCCAAAATCAGAGGAAAATCATGTCACTCCAATGGCAATTTATTAGAAAGAATACCCAACAGTTGCAGAGGTTTATATAGACAAAATCAATATTCACATGATGTTAAAAAATTATTTAAATATTTGACATATAAAGTACATTTAAAATTTTCATAATTTGGGAAACCAAGTTTAATTCTTAAGTTTCTGGATATAAAAACAGAAATCAGTGAGATAAATATTACTGGTCTTTTAGGGAAATATAGTCATTAAATATATATATTAACAGATGGAAAAGATACTTAGCATAAATAATGTATTTGTGGTAGCAAAATGCAATGGAAAAATAGATAAGCTGAAATAGCAAAATGCTAAAAAAAAAACTTGATTTTTTATTAAAGCAAATGAATGATTGCATATTAACTAAGTTTTCAACTACTTAAGCAAGTAAAAAAGGATATTGCAGCTAATCTCAGCCTGTTAAGGATGCACTCTTCCTGGGATGGTGATACAATCAGAAATGTCTGAATTTGCATGAAAAATCAGTGTCAGTTAGGAAATTGAAAGTGCTGTGGAAACAAAAATATACTTTTAGAGAAGTTAAGAGATTGTTCTTTCATTAGAAAAGGTAAAATTTAGCTGTAGCAAAACAAACAAACACACAAACACTGAGTAAATATGTTATCTAGAAAAATAAAACTGAAACTATTTAATAAATTAATTATTTTATTTAATGTTATACCCTATAGTAAGAAGTTTACACTAGAAAGTTGAATAATGGGGAGGAGCATAAGATGGCAGAAGAATAGGATGGGGACACCACTTTCTCCCTCACAAATTCATCAAAAGAACATCTCAACGCTGTGCAAACTCCACAAAAAAACTTCTGAATGCTGGCAGAGGACATCAGGCACCCAGAAAAACAGAGCATCGACTTCAAAAACAGGTAGGGGAAAAAATATAAAAGACGGGAAAAAAAGAGACAAAGGAGGTGGGGAGGGAGCTCCGTCCCAGGAAGGGAAGCCCGTGCCGGGAAGGGAAGCTTAAGAAGAGAGGTTTCCAAACACTAGGAAACATTCTCCCTGCCAAGTCTGTGGCAAGCCTTGGAAACACAGAGGGCAACATAACAGGAAGGAAAAATAAATAGATAATTAAAACCAACAGATTACAAGCCCAACAGTAACTCGCCCAGCGGAAAAGCAGAGCAAATGCCTGCATCCGCCATTACCAAGTGGGGGCAGGGCAGGGAGGCACGAGAGAAACGGGCTGCAGTGCTTTTCAGAATCGGACAGGAACGTCCTGCCGTGCGTAACCAAAATGAACTAACTGGGGCTAGCAAACCAGACTTTTCGGGGGATAGCTTCCACGCGAAAAGCTCAAACATAAGAAACTGCCAGGACCGTGCACAGAAAAAAGGGTGGAAAAGAACTGGCCGGCTGCAGACCATCCCACCGCTGGCGACAGGCAGCCAGAGCTGGAAGGGCTGGAAGGGGGCAATCACAGCCCCGGAGAGACTTTACCTACCAAATTGCAAGCAGGCTTCGTTGCTAAGACTTCTAGGGGTTCAGGACAATCCGCCTCACAAGAGGTGCCAGCGGTACACCCAGAAAATTAAGCAGCAGATACGGGAAAGGCGACAAGTCGCAGCCACCATGCTCGCTAAACAACTGAGCTACTCGGACCTGGGAAGGGCACAAAATGCAGTCCCAAATGAACCTACGCAGCTGAAGGCTACCTGAGCGCCGAACCTGAGTGGCTTAGATCGAGGAAGGACATGCAGCCTAGGGCCGGCCTCAGATGGTTCCCGGTGGAGCAACGTAGAGCCTGAGCGGTTTGTGCGCCACGAGCAGGTTCAGGTCCAGCGGGGCTGAGACACTGCGTGCACACAATAGTGTTATTCATGTGCAGCATCCCTCCCTCCCCACAGCTCAACTGAACAAGTGAGCCTGAGAAAACAAACAAACAAAAAATGTGTCCGCCACCACCCCCTCTGTGACAGGACAGAAACCAGACACTGAAGAGACCAGCAAACAGAAGTTAAAAAAAAAAAAAAAAAAAAAAAGGAAGCGCCTTGGAACTGACCCCACACAGCCCACAACACGGGAGAAAGGGTCAGACATATTTTTACTATTTTTACAATCATTTTTTTTTTCTTCCCCCCCTTTTTTTTTTTTTTTTTGTTGTTGTTGTTTTTGTTGAGGTTGTTGTGTGGTTGCATTTTCTTCTTTTCTTTTTCGCCTTTTTTTTTTCTGACTTTTTAAAATTGTTAAGTCCTCTCTTTCTCCTTTAATTTTTATTTCTACAAATCCAATTTTTTAAAGCAAACGCCATATATAGTCTTAGTGTGGTTGTTGTTGTTGTTGTTTTAATAATTATTGTGGCTTTTTCCCCCCTTTCTTCTTTTCTTTAATATTGTATTTTTGAAAATCCAACCTCTACTCTAGATTTTATTTTATTACTTAAAAAAAATTTTTTTTTTTCTACTCTAGATTTTTAATCTTTGCTTTTT
>SJYX01013089.1:178722-188908 GCA_006410675.1 Oreotragus oreotragus | reverse complement strand
GGCCTAGCATGCTGAGGTTCATGGAGTCGCAAAGAGTCAGACACGATTGAGTGAACTGAACTGAACTGATACATCTGTGAAGCATAGTAAAGTGCGGTATACAAGGAGTACCTGTATTGTGTAACAATTTCCATGATAATGTTAGTTAATACCTTCATCAGCTCACATATTCACAAGTTTTGTGTGTGGTGAGAACTTTGAAGATCAACTCACTTAGCAACTTTCATTTCAAATATACAATAGAATATTGGTAACTATATTCAGCATAATGACCCTAATGTGCATTACATAAGTACATCTCCAGAACTTATGTATCTTGTAACTGGAATTTTGTCTCTCTTGACCACTTTAATATATTTTCCTCTCCCTATCCCAGGAAACCGACAATAACCTCTGCACCTCTGAGTTTTTTTTTTTTTTTCATTTCATTTATATTCCCCATTTAAGTTAGCTCATAGAGTATTCATCTTTCTTTGTCTGACATATATCACTTATAAAACGCCTTCAGGTTCATCCATGTTGCTGTGTAAAGCAGGATTTTCTTCACTTTTATGGTGAAATAGTATACATGCTTTATTAATGCTAATATTTAATATTGTTATATGGAGTATGCTATAAATGTTATATCATATATAATGCTGTCTCTTATACACATCTAGATGTGTATAAGAGACAGGTATACTAACACATATATATATGGAATTTAGAAAAATGGTAATGAGTACCCTGTATGCAGGACAGCAAGAGAGACACAGATGTGTAGAGTGGACTTTTGGACTCTGAGGAAGAGGGAGAGAGCGGGGGAGAGGGTGGGATGATTTGGGAGAATAGCATTGAAATATGTATACTATCATGTAAGAAATGAATCGCCAGTCTGTGTTTGATGCAGGATGCAGGATGCTTGGGGCTGGTGTATGGGGATGATCCGGAGGGATGATGTGGGGTGGGAGGTGGGAGGGGGGTTCATGTTTGGGAGTTCGTGTACACCCGTGGCGGATTCATGTCAATGTATGCCAAAACCAGTAGAGTACTGTAAATTAAAATAAAATAAATTTTTTTTAAAAAAAGAAAGTTTAATAAGGAGCCTGGATTTCCAAACTGATTTATTTGATCAAATGTAAGACAAATGAATGTTATCTTGTCTATTTAAAAAAAGGAGATATTCACTTAAAAAAGGAAGAGTTTTAAGATTATTGTAAATGGTAAGAGTAATCATTTCTCCTCTAAGACTATCAAATATCTTTCTGAAACTGAGTAATATTTGGCATTCAAGGACATAAAATGTATGATACAATCACTAGGTTTAGTGTCATGGAAAAGACATTTTTGGGGCTTCCCATCTGGCTCAGATGGTAAAGAATCTGCCTACAACGCAGGAGTCCATCTGCAATACAGGAAACCCAAGTTTAATTCCTAGGTCTGGAAGATCCCCTGGAGAAGGAAATGGCAATCCACTCCAGTATTCTTACTGGGAAATCCCATGGACAGAGGAGCCTGGCAGGCTACAGTCCACAGGGTTGCAAGAGTCAGATACAACTTAGTGACTAAACCACCACCACCAAAGACATTTTTAAACTGGCAGCTGGAAGTTGATTTAGAAGTAAATGGTCATACCTATTTAATACTTTGAGACTAATTTGATTCACTGAATAAAAAAGAGTAACTCCACTTTTTGAAGATTTCCCAAGCCTTTTCTAATTTTCTTTATTTATTTAAAGGAATGGTAGGAGTTTAACAATAAACATTGTATTAAAGAAACAGAAACAAAGTCTGTTAAATGAATAAATACAAAAGTCAATTGGAAGATATTATGCTTTATTCATACTCATTTAAATAATTGATATGGTGTAATGTTAACAAAATTCATACATTATAAATTTATGCATTAAAGTTTTTGACATGTACAAATTTTTAAAAAATTAATGTATAAAATTGATTCCTTATAAATTTTAAGAAAATGTATTTATTAACTGTTTGGACCATAACCAATTGTGGAAAATTCATAAACAGATCAGAATACCAGGCCACCTTAACCATCTCCTGAGAAACCTGTACATAGATCAAGAAGCAACAGTTACAAGCAGACATAGAAAAACAAACTGGTTGAAAATTGGGAAAGGAGCATGTCAAGGCTGCATATTGTCACCTTGCTTATTTTAGAGTATTTCATATGAAATGCCAAATTGGATGAATCGTAATCTAGAATCAAGATTTCCAAGAGAAATATCAATAACCTCAGATGTGCAGATGACCCCACTTTATTGGCAGAAATTGAAGAGGAACTAAAGATCCTCTTGATTACGGGGAAACAAGAGAGGCTTAAACAGGCTGGCTTAAAACTCAAGACTCTAATTAAAATAAATAAATTAATTAAAAATACAAAAACAGCATTCAGGAAAAAGCAAACAAACAAACAAAAAAAGACCATGGCATCCAATTCATTACTTCATGGCAAATAAATGGGAAAAAATAGAAACAGTGACAGATTTTACTTTCTTGGACTCCAAAATCACTGTGGATGGTGACTTAGCCATGAAGTTAAAAGATGCTTGCTCCTTGGAAGGAAAGCTATGGCAAACATAGACTGTGTATTAAAAAACAGAGACATTACTTTGCCAAAAATGTCTGTACAGTCAAAGTTATACAAAGTAACAGTAGTCACATATGGATGTGAAAATTGGACCATAAAGAAGGTTGAGCACCAAAGAACTGATGCTTTGAAATTGTGCTACTTAGGAAGACTTTTGAGAGTCCCTTGAACTGCAAGGAGATCAAATTAATTATTGTAAAGGATATCAACTTTCAATATTCATTGGAAGGACTGATGCTGAAGATTAAGCTTTAATTCTTTGGCCACCTGATGCTGGGAAGACTGAAGAAGGAAAGAGGAGAAGGGGGCAACAGAGGATGAGGTGGTTTGGTACCATCACCAACTCAATAGATACATGTTTTGAGCAAATTCTGGAAGATAGTGAGAGACAGGGAATCCTGGTGTGCTGCAGTCCATGAGGTTGCAAAGAGTCAGACAGGACTGAGTGACTGAACTGAAACAATTGTAAAGTGAAATTATATGTTTGCAATATGTATATATTAAATTTATATTTATACACTTAATAAATATACATGCAGTTAATTTATTATATAAGTTATATTTTTCTTAACTTTCAAATAGGAATTTTTTGGCTTTATTGACATATAATTGACATGTAGCATTGTACAGATTTAATATGTACAACACAATGATTTGTTACATGAATATGCAAGTATACCTCCAGGGTTTAATAGATTTGTTTCCAAACCACTGAAGTAAAACTGAATATGGCAATACAGCAAGGTCCACAGATTTTGGGGGATTTTCAGCATACATAAAATTTATTTTTATACTGTACCAAGGTCTATTAAGTGTGTAATAGTGTTATATATAAAACAATTGTGAATAGTTTAATGAGGAAACACTTTATTGCTAAAAAATGCTATCATCTGAGCCTTCACCAAAATGTAATCTTTGGGCAATAGTAACATTAAATATTATTTGTTAATATAAATTTATTTATTTTAATTGGAGGCTAATTACTTTACAATACTGTATTGGTTTTTCCAAACATCAACATTTTTGATCTTAGAGTACAATAAGAAATAGAATAATGATGAAAAAGTTGTGGAATATTGATAGAATTACCAAATTGTGACACGAAGACTGGAAGTATGTTAATGCTGTTGGAAAAGTTGTATTAATAGACTTGACCAATTCAAGTTTGTCACTAATCATGAATTTATGAAAAACATTCATCTGTGAAGAGCTGACTCATTGGAAAAGACCCTGTTGCTGGGAAAGACTGAGGGCAGAAGGAGAAGGGGACGACAGAGAATGAGATGGTTGGGTGGCGTCATCGACTAGATGGACATGGGTTTGGGTCGACCCTGAGAATTGGTGATGGACAGGGAGGCCTAGCATGCTGAGGTTCATGGAGTCGCAAAGAGTCAGACACGATTGAGTGAACTGAACTGAACTGATACATCTGTGAAGCATAGTAAAGTGCGGTATACAAGGAGTACCTGTATTGTGTAACAATTTCCATGATAATGTTAGTTAATACCTTCATCAGCTCACATACTCACAAGTTTTGTGTGTGGTGAGAACTTTGAAGATCAACTCACTTAGCAACTTTCATTTCAAATATACAATAGAATATTGGTAACTATATTCAGCATAATGACCCTAATGTGCATTACATAAGTACATCTCCAGAACTTATGTATCTTGTAACTGGAATTTTGTCTCTCTTGACCACTTTAATATATTTTCCTCTCCCTATCCCAGGAAACCGACAATAACCTCTGCACCTCTGAGTTTTTTTTTTTTTTTCATTTCATTTATATTCCCCATTTAAGTTAGCTCATAGAGTATTCATCTTTCTTTGTCTGACATATATCACTTATAAAACGCCTTCAGGTTCATCCATGTTGCTGTGTAAAGCAGGATTTTCTTCACTTTTATGGTGAAATAGTATACATGCTTTATTAATGCTAATATTTAATATTGTTATATGGAGTATGCTATAAATGTTATATCATATATAATGCATATAATTGTTTATCTCATATATAATAAGTATTCTACTAGTATCTTGTATATCATATATAAGTATCTTAATTGCAATATAAGATGTGTATAAGAGACATATAACTTTTCTTCCAAGGAGTAAGCGTCTTTTCATTTCATGGCTGCAGTCACCATCTGCAGTGACTTTGCTGCCCCCCAAAATAAAGTCTGTCACTGTTTCCATTATTTCCCCATCTGTTTGCCATTAAGTGAGGGGACCGGATGCCATGATCTTAGTGTTTTGAATGTTGAGTTTAAGCCCACTTTGCCTAGAATGGATAGTAAAACTTAACTGAATTAAATTAAATTTTTAGGGTAACAATTTCCTGCTCACACATATACAGTGTGACTCTAGTGCTAGTCATCCATCTGTTGCTAACATGAAAGCTCCATGTGCTTTTACCTTGCCCACAGTCCCTGTGTGCAGACAGCCATAAGTAATTTCTTCCTCCACCTACAGGATTGGGAGTGGTCCCGTCAGTGGAATAAGACCTGGCGCTCATATCCACTAACCTGACAGGCCTGACTTCCCATCTGTTGTTTTCCCCTCTCTGCTTGCTTCTTCAACTATGCACATCTCCTAGACAGTATATAACTTATTAAAGGGCAGACGTTATATCACATTCTCTATTTTGGATGAAGCGTAGATTGAAGGAATTGGGCATATTTCCAAGGGAGCCTGGCCCATACACGCACAGGAAAAAATACCATAAACTCCCCTGCATACGATCTAAGCCAGATGATACAGGTGCATGTAACACCTGACAGATAGATATAATGAGCCCAAGTATGAAACATTACGGTTTATGTGAAATGTTTTATTTTTCATGCTAGGTAGAAATTCTTGCAAAGAAAGATCATTTCACTTATCTGCCTAGAAGATGAACTAGTAGGCGGAATATTATATATGGCTAATATTTAACAAGCAGTGTTTAACATGTATAGTGGAAGAGTCAGGAAAGATTTAAAAACTTTGAGGCCTTCTAGAGAAATCAGAGCCCAGATTGTAAGTAGATAGAAGCATGTGCCTGTTCCTATGTCTCACACACACACTGCATACACACTAACTAATCAGTTCCTTTGGACTTAAAGAGTTCTGAGAGAGCAGTTTATTTTAATTCTTGAGTAATAACCATAACCTAGCCCTGTATGACTTAATAATCATCCATTCCCTACTCAGGTCCTTGAGTAGTACTGGAAGGTTAGAATTATTGTTACCAAGCTCTTTCAAATTACTTCACTCTTCTGAACCTCATGTCCTTGTGTCTATGTAAGTTCAGTGAGCTAAAAGAAGAAGCATTTTTGTTTTCTTAGTTCCAGCATCTGCATGGGTAGCTCTTTTTATTTTGAAGAGTAGCAGATGTTAGACACCATTTCAAAGAATGTCTGACCAACCACCTCATCCTGAAATTAAGGAAGAGCTTGGAAACATGTTCTTAAAGATACCTTTGGAATTGTTTGCATATTACTTTCTAATATCAAATAAATTGGGTATAAGAGTGGCAAGACTTGAGGTTCACTAAATATATCATTAATAAAATTGTATTTCTCTGCTATTCAACTTGGTCAGGTAGGAATTATGAGTAATTTGCATAATATGTAAGAGATTAACTTTGTTTGCTTTTGAGTTATTGCTCACTGTAGAATATTCTATTGCTTACTTTTTTCCATTCTGTACTATACAGTTTCCCTAAGGAAACAAATTTCTAAAATATTCTTCCTCAGTTTTTCAAATTAATTGAATATAACTGAAATTTCAGGGTGATGTTTACCTTACAGTTTTGTGTGCCTACCAATAAACATACCACTGAGTAGCCCATGGGGACTCAATAGACCCTACTTTGAGAATAAAAAAGGGATTAAGGCTCTGTTTCTCTAGTCACCTAAGAAGCAGAATGTTTATCATTACTGGGAGTCAAGATACTCTACATCAGGTGCTTTTTTTCCTGAAGAGATCATTTCTTATGTCCTATGATGCTTTGATGAGCCAGCATGATAGATATCAGTCAGATTTTCCCAAAAGGAACTCAGCATTAATCAATCACACACAGTGCTTTGCTTGATAAGATTGGGAATTGTCTGGATTTCGGTCTGACCGTACTTATTTTCAGCATGCATCCAGAACACTAGCTTCCTTGCTTTAAAGGGGGGAGGATCCAAGAAGCTGAAACTCTGGAAGCATTCCCCCACGTATTTTCATAGAAGACAGGCACGGGCTTCAAACAAAAAGTGGCGGTGCTGTGAGCAGCCTTTTCTGTGAAGTGCTGATAGGCGCTCATTTCTTCTCACTGAGAAGGAAACATTTGAGCTTTCAGACTACTCCAAGCGTATCACAAATATCACAGCTTGAAGAGTCTGCCCGACTAGACTGATTCAACTGAATATTTACAAAAAATATCTCTCAGAAGTCTACAAAATGCCTTCTGTCTTTAGACATCAGTAGGCTAATGGCAGTTAAGCTTCAAATTATCCATTAATTCTTTGCATCACTATACATCTGGCAAAGAAGGGATGCACATATTTCTTTTTTAAAAAAGTCTTTCTTTAACAAAACTACTTACTTTAGAATTTTCTTGTGTTATTGTTCTCAGTAACAGAAGGAATAGAAGACTGGGTGGTAGTGATGAATCAAATGTATTATAGTTTACTTTCGAGCCAGAAAAGACCCAAAGCCGTCTCTGTCTTCCTCTTGCCTTCTGCCACAATTAACCAACATTCTGAAGAAGAAATCACACAACATTAGATAATAGTTTCAAGCCCAACATTCTTGTATATACTGATAAACTAACACATTCTTAATGTTTTGTATGTTCTCAACTGTATCTTTGCTTCCTCCTTTTCAGTTATATTTTTCCGTCATTGAAAGCTTCCTGTCCTTTCCTATTACAGGATTATAGCTGGACAGACATCCGCTGCCCCTTTGAAAAACGAAGAGATGCAGCATGCGTGTTTTGGGACAATGTAGTTTACATTTTGGGTGGCTCCCAGCTTTTCCCTATAAAGCGAATGGACTGTTATAATGTCGTTAAGGATAGCTGGTATTCCAAACTGGGCCCTCCAACACCTCGAGACAGCCTTGCTGCATGTGCTGCAGAAGGCAAAATTTATACATCCGGAGGTTCCGAAGTTGGTAAGGACTTATTTAGTATTTGTATTCGTGCTTTAAAGCCAAGTGTATATATAGGCTTTTATATCTAAATAAAGAGTTGGTATTATTTGTCCAGATACTCTTTGACATAATTTAAATACATAGCTGTCATATTTTAGAGCACATTTTCTTGAAGGTTTACCTTAGTCTATATAAATCATTAAGAGAACTTCATCTTAAATTATGTTAATTATCCAGTTTCTGTCATGATAAAGCTTTCGTTGACATCATCTGGATTTGAACTTCATTGGTGCCATGTGGATTAGTTATTTTATATACCTAATCTTGGAGAAGGGAATGGCAACCCACTCCAGTATTCTTGCCTGGAGAATCCCATGGACAGCGGAGCCTGGTGNTTAATTATCCAGTTTCTGTCATGATAAAGCTTTCGTTGACATCATCTGGATTTGAACTTCATTGGTGCCATGTGGATTAGTTATTTTATATACCTAATCTTGGAGAAGGGAATGGCAACCCACTCCAGTATTCTTGCCTGGAGAATCCCATGGACAGCGGAGCCTGGTGGGCTACAGTGCATAGGGTCACAGAGTTGGACGTGACTGAAGTGACTTAGCATGAACATACACATGCATACATATTATTTGCTCTAAAGATTTCAGAGTTTGGCTTACTTGTAGACCTTTTAAGATCTCTTTATTATAGTCAAGCTTTTAAAATCTATTATCTTTGCTTTTTTTGTATCAGAAAAAGGTAAGACGATCTTTTTTATTTGCTTCATGCTTTCACTTTTTCATGTAATGACTGGTAATGGTATCTTAGGCTTTTTGATCAGAACAGGATGTGGGTATGGGTATAAAAACCATTCTCGTTGATAATTTGTTAGTGTCGACTAGTGTTCCTTTTCTAAATGAAAAAAATTTCTAAATCAATAGTCTACATGCAGACTAGACGCATATTACCTTTTTATATGCTTTCACCTTTTCAAATAATTTCTTTAGCTAAATAATGGGCTTATAAACGAAACTAGGAAGACCAAGTAACTAGAAGATACGGAATTTAAATGTTAGTCTTTTTATTTTCTTTGATGATTTTTATATTAGCCCAAAGAATGTTTTACTTTTGGTCGGCATATTTATTTTTTACTCCCCACCCCAAATGTTTATAAGATGATTACAAGAAAGGTTATATTTTCTAAATGTGACTTTAGGAGGTGACGTTTCCCCTCTTTAAAAGCATTCTTCACAGAATGTCTAATACAGCATATTTGAAATAACAATAAATCCTAAATGTAGTAGGAAGTGTTTTATAGATATAATTTTTGTAGAAAGTAGATAACTTCATTTCTTCATCATTTACTCTACTTAATTTTTCACTTAAATAGTAACTTTTTTTTGTATCTGGTATATACTGTGTATTCCCCTTGTGTCAACTGACTGAATCTACTAGACTGGAAATGTTTGAAAAGTTAAAAAGAAGTTATTATTAGTCATGATACTACTTCTTCCATTTGGTATTCTTTGCTCTTTGCTCTTTTAGGCTTCGGTTTTGATAGAGAATTACAAGGGTGCTATTGTTTTTAAACATTAGAAAAGTCGAAAAAACTTGGAGATGAGCAATAATTTCATTGAGTTCTAACTTCTTTTTTCTTGGGAAAGAAAAACACACTTGACCTTTAATAGTATCATTTCTTAAAAAAAAAACTTTACTGAGCTCCTGTAATGTACAGAAGTTGTAACACAGGATGAGTGTGTTTTACCATTAAAATGTATAATCAAAGAACACCAGAAACATACAACAATGCTATGAGTGTGTACTTAAGAATGGACTGGCATGATTTCAGAGCCTACTTATACAACAGTATTCTTGACACAGCTGATAACAGTGAGGAAGAATAGTTTGGTTAATGATGCAGTGGCTATTCTAGAACATTACATGACAATCCTTAGGATACTCTCAAATAGTAGTTTTATAATTTACGGATTTACCATCTGTAAACAGCTGTTTTTCTCCTCTATAGAAACATTTGAGGTTAATTCCTATCATGCATAACTGGGCTAGAAGACATACGTAACGTTTCTTAATTTGAAAATCTTTTGAAATCAAACCAGTTTGTTTTCTGAAAGTTTAATTACCAATTTACCAATTACCAATTGGTAATTACCAATTACCAAGGATCTCCGACAGATCCTTTTTTGAGTATTTCCCAAGGTCTATACAAACAAGGATCAGGGAAGGCAATGGCACCCCACCCCAGTACTCTTGCCTGGAAAATCCTATGGATGGAGTAGCCTGGTGGGCTGCAGTCCATGGGGTCGCTAACAGTCGGACAGACTGAGCGACTTCACTTTCACTTTTCTCTTTCATGCATTGGAGAAGGAAATGGCAACCCACTCCAGTATTCTTGCCTGGAGAATCCCAGGGATGGGGGAGCCTGGTGGGCTGCCGTCTATGGGGTCACACAGAGTCGGACACGA
>SJYX01013089.1:153979-176299 GCA_006410675.1 Oreotragus oreotragus | reverse complement strand
ATTATACAGAGTGAAGTAAGCCAGAAAGAAAAACACCAATACAGTATACTAACACATATATATGGAATTTAGAAAGATGGTAATGAGGACCCTGTATGCAAGACAGCAAAAGAGATACAGATGTGTAGAGCTGACTTATGGACTCTGAGGGAGAAGGAGAGGGAGAGGGAGAGGGTGGGATGATTTGGGAGAATAGCATTGAAATATGTATACTATCATGTAAGAAATGAATTGCCAGTCTATGTTCAATGCAGGATGCAGGATGCTTAGGGCTGGTGTATGGGGATGATCTGGAGGGATGATGTGGGGTGGGAGGTGGGAGGGGGGTTCATGTTTGGGAGTTTGTGTAAAAAAATAAATAAATCCAAAAAAAAAAAAAAACAACAACAAAATTCAGGTTAAATTTTTTGAATGGTAATGCATAGAGGTCCAGTTCCATTCATGTGCAGATGAATATCCAGTTTTCCAAATGACTTACTGAAGAGACTATCTTTCCTGCCTGAATAGTCTTACCTCCCTTGTCAACTATAAGTGGACCATGTATGGATGGGCTAATTTCTTGGCTGTCATTATTTTTCCCATCATGTTGTCTGTTTTTAAAACAGTACTACTCTATTTTGAGTACTATGCTTTTGTAGTATACTCTGAAATCAGGAACTGTTATGCTTTCAGCTTCATTCTTTCTCAGGCTTGCTTGGACTATTTGGGATCCTTTGTTCTTCAACACAAATTTTAGGACAATTATTTTCTATTTCTACAAAAAAATGAAAATAAACCCTTGAAATCTTCATACAGATGCATTGACTCCATAGATAGCTTTGGGTAGTATGAGCATTTTAACTGTGCTTATTTTACAATCCATGAGCACAGGTTTTATTTCCATTTACTTGTGTCTTTCAATATTTCTCTAATCAATGTCTTATGGTTTGCTGCATACAGATCTATGATTTTGGCTAAACTCAAAGGCCCATCTAGTCAAGGCTATGGTTTTTCCAGTGGTCATGTATGGATGTGAGATCTGGACTGTGAAGAAAGCTGATAAAAAAAAAAACAAAACAAAATTCAGGTTAAATTTTTTGAATGGTAATGCATAGAGGTCCAGTTCCATTCATGTGCAGATGAATATCCAGTTTTCCAAATGACTTACTGAAGAGACTATCTTTCCTGCCTGAATAGTCTTACCTCCCTTGTCAACTATAAGTGGACCATGTATGGATCGGCTAATTTCTTGGCTGTCATTATTTTTCCCATCATGTTGTCTGTTTTTAAAACAGTACTACTCTATTTTGAGTACTATGCTTTTGTAGTATACTCTGAAATCAGGAACTGTTATGCTTTCAGCTTCATTCTTTCTCAGGCTTGCTTGGACTATTTGGGATCCTTTGTTCTTCAACACAAATTTTAGGACAATTATTTTCTATTTCTACAAAAAAATGAAAATAAACCCTTGAAATCTTCATACAGATGCATTGACTCCATAGATAGCTTTGGGTAGTATGAGCATTTTAACTGTGCTTATTTTACAATCCATGAGCACAGGTTTTATTTCCATTTACTTGTGTCTTTCAATATTTCTCTAATCAATGTCTTATGGTTTGCTGCATACAGATCTATGATTTTGGCTAAACTCAAAGGCCCATCTAGTCAAGGCTATGGTTTTTCCAGTGGTCATGTATGGATGTGAGATCTGGACTGTGAAGAAAGCTGAGCACTGAAGAATTGATGCTTTTGAACTGTGGTGTTGGAGAAGACTCTTGAGAGTCCCTTAGACTGCAAGGAAATCCAACAAGTCCATTCTGAAGGAGATAAGCCCAGGGATTTCTTTAGAGGGAATGATGCTGAAGCTGAAACTCCAGTACTTTGGCCACCTCATGCAAAGAGTTGACTCATTGGAAAAGACCCTAATCCTGGGAGAGACTGGGGGGTAGGAGGAGAAGGGTATGACAGAGGATGAGATGGCTGGATGTCATAACTGACTCAATGGACGTGAGTCTGAGTGAACTCTGGGAATTGGTGATGGACGGGGAGGCCTGGCGTGCTGCAATTCATGGGGTCACAAACAACTGAGCGACTGAACTGAACTGATCCTTAAATATGTTATTATTGTAAATGGGATTATCTTTATTTGTTATGATAATTTATTGTTACTGTACAGAAGCATGGGTTTTTGTATGCTGATTTTGTGTCTTATAACTTTATTAAATTTGATTATTATTTCTAATGGTATTTTGGTGGAGTCCTTAGGATTTTTCTTATATTAAATCATGTCACCTGCAAACAGACACAATTTTCCTTTCTAATTTGGGAAAGTCCAATTGCTTTTTCTTGAAAAATTTCTCTAGTTAGAACTCTCAGTACTATGTTGAATAAAAGTATTGAAATTGAACATACTTTTCTTGCTTCTGATCTTAGAGAAAAGCATTTAGCCTTTGATTATTGAGTATGTTAGCTGTAGGCTCATCATACATGGATTTTATTATGCTAAGATATATTTCTTCTGCACACAGTTTTTCAGAGTTTTTACCATGAATGAATGCTGAATTTTGACAAATTCAATTTTATGCTTTTGAGATGATCATGTTAGTGTTGTCTCTGATTCTGTTAATGCACTATATCACATTTATTGATTTCCATACATTAAACTATCTTTATATCCTAGGGTTGAATCTCACTTGATTATGATATATGATCTCTTTTTAAAAAATTTTAGTTTATTTACTTGTGTTTTTGAATTTGGTTTGCTAACAATTTGTTTATTTTATTTTTTTTGCATTTATGTAGCATCCTTATTTGGTTTTTGGTACCGGGGTAACACTGGTCACATAAAATAATATTGAGAGGATTCTATTCGTTTTTTTTTTTTATGTGTGAGTTTGATAAGTCTTGGTAATATTTAATTTTGTTTGGTAGAATGTGAAGCCATCTAGCTTTGAAAATTTATTTTTAGGAAGTTTTTAATTGCTCACTCAAAGTCCTTAATANACCGGGGTAACACTGGTCACATAAAATAATATTGAGAGGATTCTACTCTTTTTTTTTTTTTATGTGTGAGTTTGATAAGTCTTGGTAATATTTAATTTTGTTTGGTAGAATGTGAAGCCATCTAGCTTTGAAAATTTATTTTTAGGAAGTTTTTAATTGCTCACTCAAAGTCCTTAATACTTAATTTTTTTCTGTTTATATTTTTTGGTTATTCATGATTCCTTCTTGGTCAGTTGTATGTGTTTAGATATTTATCCATTTTGATTTATCCTATGTTCTTTAGTTTGTTCACATACAATTATTTATAGTAGTCTCCTATGATTATTTTGTTTTCATCCATTTTATATATCCAATTTATTTGCATCCATTTTTATTGGGCTTCCCTTTTGGCTCAGCTGGTGAAGAATTTGCCTGCAATGCAGAAGACCTGGATTCAATCCCTCGGTTGGGTAGATCCCCTAAAGAAGGGAAAGTCTACCCACTCGAGTATTCTGTCTTGGAAATTCCATTATGTTCTATAACACAATAGTCCATAGAGTTACAAAGAGTGGTACATGATTGAGTGACTTTGACTTTCATTTTATCTACATTTGTAGCTTTTCTTTTTCCATTTATAATTTAATTTGAGTCTTTTTTTTTTGGTAATGTTTTGGTTGATATGTCTAAGAGTTAATGACTTTGCTTGTTTATTCAAAACATGACATCTTAATATTGTTCTAACAATCTTTTTATTGTTTCTTGATTTTCTATTTTATTTATATCTCATAATCTTTATTATTATTTATTTCTTCTATTAGCTTTGTTCTTATTTCACTATTTTATAGTTCCTTAAGGCATAAAGTTAGGCTGTTTACTTCAGATCCTTTTCTTGACTTATGTGTTTATTGCTATACACGTCCCACCTAGAACTGTTCTTGCAGCATCCCATAAGTTTTGGTATACTGTGTTTCTATTTTCATTTGTTTCAGGATTTTAAAAACTTGCCTTTTGATAACTACTTATGGTCCATTAGTTGTTGAAGTATGTGTTGTTTAATATATATATATACATGGAAATGGCTTTTTTTTTCTCCTGTTACTAATTCTAATTTTTTTTTGGAGCTTCTATTTTACTTTATTTTACTTTACAGTACTCTATCTTTATGCTCAAAAAATACTTGGTATAATTTCCTTATGTTTGAAAATACTGAGACTTGTAGTCTAACATGATCTATTATAGAAAATGTTTAATGTGCACATTNCATTTCTTCCAAGGAGCAGGTGTCTTTTAATTTCATGGCTGCAGTCACCATCTGCAGTGATTTTTGCTGTCTCTTATACACATCTCTTCTATTTTACTTTATTTTACTTTACAGTACTCTATCTTTATGCTCAAAAGATACTTGGTATAATTTCCTTATGTTTGAAAATACTGAGACTTGTAGTATAACATGATCTATTATAGAAAATGTTTAATGTGCACATTGAAGAGTGTTTCTGCCATTCTGGAATTTTATGTAGATGTTTGATAGATCCAATTGATCTTTTGGTGTTCAAATCTTACGTTTCCTTACAGATTTTATGTCTGGATCTATCCACTATTGACAATTGGGTGTTAAACTATCCAAGCATTATTGTATTGCTATTTATTTTTCCTTTTAGTTATTTTAATACTTTCTTTATATATTTACTCCAGTGTTTGGTACAGAAACATTTATGAATGTTTTGTCTTCATAATGATTTCACTGAATATTGTATTAAGTTTGGTTTTTTGACCAATTTTTATTTAAACTATATTTTGTTTGACATAAGCATAGCTACCCTTTCTTTCTTTTGATGATCATTTGCTTGAAATATTTATTCCCACTCTTCCCTCTCAGTGTGTGTCTGTCCTAAAATTTAAAGTGAGTTTCCTGGAGGAAAATCATATCATTGGATATTTTCAATTTTTTTCTGTGTATTTATCACTGTTTTTTCAAAATCACTATTTTTAAAAAGTAGTTGGAATAAGACATGCTACGTATAAATTAGATGTCAATAGGGTTCTTTAGTACTAGCTCAAGAAGAGTGAGTGAAAAGAAATGGTACTAAAAGAACATGGTGTGATGAAAACAATACAATTTCAGATTCATATGATTTTAGTAATGATATATCTTTCACTTCAGTTAAGTTCAGTTGCTCAGTAGTGTCAGACTCTTTGTGACCCCATGAATTGCAGCACACCAGGGTTCCCTGTCCATCACCAACTCCTGGAGTTCACTCAAACTCATGTCCATCCAGTCGGTGATACCATCTAGCCATCTCATCCTCTGTCTTCCCTTTCTCCTCCTCCCCCTAATCTCTCCCTCTTTTCCAATGAGTCAACTCTTTGCGTGAGGTGGCCAAAGTACTGGAGTTTCAGCTGTAGGATCATTCTTTCCAAACTGATTTCCTTTAGAATGGACTGGTTGGATCTCCTTGCAGTCCAAGGGACTCTCAAGAGTCTTCTCCAACACCACAGTTCAAAAGCATCAGTTCTTCTTCACTGAGCTTTCTTCATAGTTCAACTTTCACATCCATACATGGCCACTGGAAAATGGTCATGACTGGTCAGACTATTGTTGGTAAAGTAACATCTCTGGTTTTGAATATGCTATCTAGCTTGGTCATAACTTTCCTTCCAAACAATAAGCATCTTTTAATTTCATGGCTGCAGTCACCATCTGCAGTGATTTTGGAGTCCCAAAAAAGTAAAATCTGGCACTGTTTCCAATGTTTCCCCATCTATTTCCCATAAGAGATGGGACCAGATGTCATGATCTTCATTTTCTGAATGTTGAGCTTTATGTCAACTTTTTCACTCTCCTCTTTCACTTTCATCAAGAGGCTTTTGAGTTACTCTTCACTTTCTACCATAAGGGTGGTGTCATCTTCATAGCTGAGGTTATTGATATTTCTCCCATCAATCTTGATTCCAGCTTATGCTTCTTCCAGCCCGGTGTTTCTCATGATGTACTCTGCATAAAAGTTAAATAAGCTGAGTGAAAATATACAGCCTTGACGTAAACCTTTTCCTATTTGGAACCAATCTGCTGTTCCATGTCCAGTTCTAACTGTTGCTTTCTGACCTATTTTCTCCAGGGGCAGGTCAGGTCGTCTGGTATTCCCATCTCTTTCAGATTTTTCCACAGTTTATTGTGATCCGCACAGTCAAAGGCTTTGGCATAGTCAATAAAACAGAAATAGATTTTTTTTTTCTGGAACTCTCATGCTGTTTCCATGATCCAGTGGATGTTGGCAATTTGATCTCTGGTTCCTCTGCCTTTGTTAAAAGCAACTTGAACATCAGGGAGTTCACGGTTCATGTGTTGCTGAAGCCTGGCTTGGAAAAATTTGAGCATTACTTTACTAGCATGTGAGATGAGTGCAATTGTGTAGTAGTTTGAGCATTCTTTGGCATTGCATTTCTTTGGGACTGGAGTGAAAACTGACCTTTTCCAGTCCTGTGGCCATTGCTGAGCTTTCCAAATTTTCTGGCATTGAGTGCAGCACTTTGACAGCATCCTCTTTCAGGATTTGAAATAGCTCAACTGGAATTCCATCACCTCCACTAGCTTTGTTCATTGTGATGCTTTCTAAGGCCCATTTGATTTCACATTCCAGGATGTCTTAATCTAGGTGAGTGATCACACCATCGTGATTATCTGGGTTGTGGAGATCTTTTTTGCATAGTTCTTCTGTGTATTCTTGCCACCTCTTCTTAATATTCTTTGCTTCTGTTAGGTCCGTATCATTTCTGTCATTTATCGAGCCCATCTTTGCATAAAATGTTCCCTTGGTATCTTTAATTTTTGTCAAGAGGTCTCTAGTCTTTCCCATTCTGTTGCTTTCCTCTATTTATTTGCATTGATCACTGAGGAAGGCTTTCTTATCTCTCCTTGCTATTTTTGGAACTCTGTATTCAGATGCTTATATTTTTCCTTTTCTCCTTTGCTTTTCACTTCTCTTCCTTTCACAACTATTTATAAGGCCTCCCCAGACAGCCATTTTGAATTTTTTCCATTTCTTTTCCATGGGGATGGTCTTGCTCCCTGTCTCCTGTACAATGTCATGAACCTCATTCCATAGTTAATAAGGCACTCTATCTATCCAATCTAGTCCATTAAATCTATTTCTCACTTGCACTGTATAATCATAAGGGATTTGACTTAGGTCATACCCAAATGATCTAGTGGTTTTCCATATTTTCTTCAATTTAAATCTGAATTGGGAAATAAAGAATTCATGATCTGAGACACAGCTCCTGGTCTTTTTTTTTTTTTCTGACTGTATAGAACTTCTTCATCTTTGGCTGCAAACAATATAATCAGTCTGATTTTATGTTGACCCTCTGGTGATGTCCACGTGTAGAGTCTTCTCTTGTGTTGTTGGAAGCAGGTATTTCCTATGACCAGAATATTCTCTTGGCAACACTCTATTAGCCTTTGCCCTGCTTCATTCTGTACTCCAAGGGCAAATTTACTTGTTATTCCAGGTGTTTCTTGATTTCCTACTTTTGCGTTCCAGTCCCCTATAATGAAAATGACATCTTTTTTGGGTGCTAATTCTAAAAATCTTGTAGGTCTTCATAGAACCATTCAACTTCAGCTTATTCAGCATTACTGGTTGGGGCATAGACTTGGATTATCATGATATTGAATGGTTTGCCTTTGAAACTAACAGAGGTCATTCTGTCATTTTTGAGATTGCATCTAATTACTGCATTTCAGACTTTTTTTTTTTTTTTTCACCATTATGGCTACTCCATTTCTTCCAAGAGATTCCTGCCCACAATAGTAGATATAATGGTCATCTAAATTAAACTCACCCATTCCAGTCCATTTTTGTTTGCTGATTCTTACAATGTTGACGTTCACTTTTGCCATCTCTTGTCTGACCATTTCCAGTTTGCCTTGATTCATGGACCTGACATTCCAGGTTCCTATGCAATATTGCTATTTACAGCATTGGACTTTGCTTCTATCACCAGTCACATCCACAACCGGGTTTGTTTTGCTTTGGCTCCATCCCCTCATTCTTTCTGGAGTTATTTCTTCATTGATCTCTAGTAGCATATTAGACACCTACTGACCCGGGAAGTTCCTCTTTCATTGTCTTATCATTTTGCCTTTTCATACTGTTCATGGTTTTCTCAAGGCAAGAATATTGAAGTGGTTTGTCATTCCCTTCTCCAGTGGACCACATTCTGTCAGACCTCTTCACCATGACCCTCCCGTCCTGGGTGGCCCCACACAGCATGGCTTAGTATTTAGTGAAAACTAAGACTTGTACATGTAATAGTTTCATTAGAAAATTGCAAAAGAGAATAAAAAGAAAGTAAAATGATCTGAAACCTGAATATATGGGTTTATGTCCTGGCCTTTTGAAAACTGAGATATATGAACTTTTAACAAATCTCATAAGTGTTGCTTTTTTATCTGAAGTATAAATGAAATATAAAAGGACTTTATCAAGGATGCTAATAATTTAAAAGCAATGAATTTGACAAAGCTTTTGAGCTAATTTGAATAATGATAACTTATACGTATTCAAAGTGGTCTCTTTCCCTCTCTTTCTCTCTCACACACACAGACAGTGCACTGGAAGGAGAGAGAGAGAGATGTGGTAGCCCTATTATTAATATCTTAATTGCAGAAAGAGGAGACAACATCTGTATATTTTTAATACCATTTCTAAATCCTGATATAAATGCATAAAATGAATATACATAGAATCATTAGGAGCTCCATATGTTGCAATGATAGTTATAAGCCATGATTTGGGCTTGCAGTATCTTTGAAAGGGAGAAGTTTAAGATACTTGTATAGCACAGGAAGCAGAATATCTAAAATAAGTCATTATCTTCCGTAAGAAATATAGCTGTTAAGTCAATAGAGAGTTGTTTTTAAATCCTTTCATACCATCAATCAAAATTATTTCCCTTTATAAAAAATAAAAGCCTTAAGAAATATTGATCAAAAGCTGTGTCACATGATAGATCAGTTGGTTAGGGCTATAAAATTGTATGAATATATATTTTGTGTCAGTCAAGGAGAAGTCACAAAACTTTGGTATTGCAAAATTTGTTCTTACTAATGTAACATATAAATTGCTTTCCTTTTTATGGATAGTTTTCTTGATTCTTTTGCTTCTTTTTATTGTCATTGTGTAACTGCTTCTTCATTGTCTTAATTTCACTGTTTGCTTACCAAAATTATGCTTTCACAATCTTATTGAATTTCAGAGTCAGTTCAAGTTTAGTTTTGTAATATATGACAGTTAATTAGTTCCCTGTCAACAATAAGATAGATGTTCCCTCTCAAATGAATGTTTGTTCATCTCCACCCCTGGCACCTCACTCAGTTCCAAAAGAAATAACACAAATGTTGGATTGTTTGTCATTTTTAATTTTTAAATATAAACTGGGCAGTTAACTACAGGAGGATCTAACATTGTTATTTTCCATGTTTACTTTATTAGCAATTTATAAACACCTATATTTAACTGCAATAAATGTGGTGTTAATTTTATTGCATATATGTGAGTTATTAACTATAAGATTAGAGCTAGCAGAATAAAGTTGATAGATATATCATATGTGAAACAATGTTCATCAAATGTGTTTTTCCTCACTTATAGAAAGAGGACACTTTTGATAAGTGTATTAGGTTATGCCATGGTAATCTCCCACAAGGATGTGTATTGATACACAAATACATATTTCAGAGGTCTAGAACGACAGAAGATCATTTTTCTCTCTCTCATCATATATCATATGTATCTCTGTTTTTCATCTTTCTTCATTTCAGGAATAATGGTTTGAATAGAATCAGTTTAGGGCAGTCAACCATCCCAGTGTGCTTAGGACTGAGTGCCTTCATTAGACACGGGGGTTTCAATGCTAAAAAAATTAAGTACCAGACAAACAGGTAAGTCGATCACTGTAAATCCACTTTAGCAATGCAAATAAAATCATTTTATTTCAGAGGAGCCATATTTCTATTTCTGGGATCACAAAGAGTCAGACATGACTGAGTGACTGAACTGACTGATATTTTTATTTAATGATGGAATTTGAAACTTATAAATGCTGATATATACTTGTTACTTAATCCATGAATTCATTTGTAAAGTATTAATTCAATGATTAATTTGGATAGAATTAAAACATCAATTTACCTAAAGGATCATTTCTGTGTAAAATTTTGAGTCCCCTTTGGTCCAAATAAAATTAATGGAGAAAAATTAGTATTACTTCAGTACCTGGGGTCAACCTAGAACTCTAGATAACTTAATGACAGAGAGTACTATTAATTCTATTGAAAATTAACTTTGATATTAAAAAAGAGGTCACTTTAGAGCCACTGAATTCAGGGAGACATTTATCTTGTCATACAAATGATTCTGAATTGTTAAATTATCTTTCTCTTAGGCTTATGAAAATTAATAAAGTAGTGTTCTAATGGACAATAAGTATTATGTTATTCACCATGTCCACATGAATTCAGAATGATTAATTTCTTCCATTAATGGCATTTTCAAAATTTCTACTCAAAAAGAAAAGAATCAATTTATTTCAAGGCATCTTACTTGGAAAAAGTACCACTATGCAGAAAAATGTTTATAAATTCATGGTCAAATCATTAAATAATTTTCCACAAAAAATCATCTGATCATTACAGTGTTGTCACTTGTATAACATTCTCCACAATATGGCAATTATCCATAAGGAGTTCACCTGGAAATAAGGTTCTTCCAACAAACTAAAATGAATCCATCAAAATGCAAATCCACCTCTTCTAAAAAGAAGAGCTACACTATATTCTCATGGTTTCTATTTTGACTTGGCTGATAGAAAGCTCAGAGATATTCAGAGATGAAGATTTCAGTTTACTTGCCTGAAAGCCTCCACTGTTCAATCCCCTTATTTTATTTTGCGTTCATGCATGCTCAGTCATGTCTGATTCTTGAGACACTATGAACTGTAGCCCAACAGGCTCCTCTGTCCATGGAATTTTCCAAGAAAGTATACTGAAGCGGGTTGCCATTTCGTTCTCCGGGAGATCTTTCTGACCTAGGGATTGAACATACCACACTTTATGTCTCCTGTATTGGCAGGCAGATTCTTTACCATTAGTGCCACCTGAGAATCTTGTAATTTACTTTACTATTCACCTGCTTTCTTTTATTTTCTTGTTGCTGTTGCGTGTGTGTTAGTGTGAAGTCTGAAATGAACATACAAGCCATGACACAAATCCACTGATACTGAAGGTTGGTTAATGCCATTTTTGGAGTTTAAATTCCATATCTTAGTATAAAAATGATGGATTGAAGCTTTCGATGATCTAAGTCATAGACATGTATTATACAACTGTGTTCTTTTGGTAGCCAAAGTAATGAAATGATAATTTTTTTTCAGATTATTTTTAATATTTAGTGTTGATTTTGGTTAGGTATATGGTTATTTATTAACTTATATAAAGACTAATACTGTAAGGTTCATATTTTGTCTAGCCATTAAGAATTATATACTGGGAATCTAGGTAGAAGACTGTCATAACCTGAAATACTGAGAACAAAGCTTGCTTAATGTAATAATTGCATTAAAGAAAATGTCAGATGTTAGTAGTTCCTTGTGTCTCATGATTCAGCTGTTCTTCCCTCTCCCAAACTCGGGGAATTCACTTGTTTTAAATTAAGAAAAGTATAAATGACTTATGGTGTGTTCTAAACAAAATATATGGCCATAATCTGCCTCCAGGGCTGAAATTTCTCTTTTTGGATGTCTTATGTTATCCTAAGGTTTCAGTGAAATAACATGTGTTAAAATTTAATGATCTTTTGTGTGTGTGTGTGTTGTCCAACTCCCTGCCACCCCATGAACTGTAGCCCACCAGGCTCCTCTGTCCACGGAATTTTCCAGGCAAGAATATTGGAGTGGGTCGTTCTTCCCCCTTCCAAGGATCTTTCTGAACCAGAAGTTGAATCTGCATCTCCTACATTAGTAGGCAGAGTCTTTACCACTGAGCCATCTGAGAATATAGTGAGGCCTTGAGTGAGAGTAAAATTGTTTATATGATCTTTTGTGTGTGTGTGTGTTGTCCAACTCCCTGCCACCCCATGAACTGTAGCCCACCAGGCTCCTCTGTCCACGGAATTTTCCAGGCAAGAATATTGGAGTGGGTCGTTCTTCCCCCTTCCAAGGATCTTTCTGAACCAGAAGTTGAATCTGCATCTCCTACATTAGTAGGCAGAGTCTTTACCACTGAGCCATCTGAGAATATAGTGAGGCCTTGAGTGAGAGTAAAATTGTTTATATGTAATTAATTTTATTGTGGATATAACCATATATGAATTATATCTTTGAAAATACTAGAGATTGCCCTGTATAAATCATATTATTAGAAGATATGACCTGATCATATTAAAATACTTTCAAATATTATACATTAAAAAAAAACAAGTTTGAACAGTAACCATGAAGAAAAATGGTATAGAAAGAGAAGTGAAAGGAAAGAGAAAGAAAAGAGTGATATAAAAGGCATTTCCTATAGACATTTATTAAAATCTTAGTAGTTGTCAAAATTAGCTGTGTGTTTTCCTATGCAAAATTTTCTACACTAAAACATGTTTCAATAAAGTGTTTAACCAATTTATTACCTCTCTTTTATAGTATATATACACCCCAGGGTACACAAGAAATTCATGTTGGTTTTTGAAGAACACTTGCTTACTTCATTTGCATGCCTGCTACTATGGAGTCATCAGCCATGGTATTTATCAAGATGAAGTTACTAGCCCTCCTCAATTTAAATACATATGGAAATTAATATCTACAGGTTATCCAGTTAAAGTGTATTTTCTTTTTATTTTATTTATTTATTTTTTTAGCATGCACACAAAGAATATATATAGTTTATTTTTCTTCAATAGGTGTTTGAAAAAAAAATTTTTTTTAGAGCTTCCATTTTACTTTATTTTACTTTACAGTACTCTATTGGTTTTGGCATACATTGACATGAATCTGACAATTTACAAAGTAGGCATGTATTTTCTAAACACAAAACACTTTAATAACTCAGAACACAAAATAAAGTAAAAATGTGTTTAATACTCTATTCTCTCATGTGCTCCATTAAAAGACATGCATATGCTTAACATCTGAAATACCCCAGGAATTCTGTTTGGTGAAAGGTATATAATTGTGAAGAAATAATAATTATCCCCTACTTACACAGATTTATTTTAGAGGGACTTATTGGGCAAATACTCACAATGATATATGTGTGTATGTGTGTGTGTGTGTGTGTGTGTGTGTGTGTTTAATTGAAGTAAAATGTTCCTACAGAAAGAACTGGATGATCCCGAACAGGTCAAAGCATGTCAAGCTCCCAGAACTCCAGCTACAGAACTGGAGTTGGACATCCCCAAGGTCTCCAGTGCTAGTGCTGGATAGGGTTTTGTCCCTAAGCAGGGGTGTCAGATGGGTCTGAATGGAAGAAGTGGCTCACCTCAGCTGGGAACAAAAAACAATCACACCTATGCTTTCACACTTGGAACCTGGCAAAATAATCAATAATTTCTTCCCCAACTGCTTATAGTAACAGTTGAAGTATTCTAATGGTAGACTGGGTGGAGTTGCATCACCTGCTGAGAGGCTGAAGATTCCAAAGACAAATCTGTATTAGTTAAACTCACAAGCTTAAATCAGACAAGCTAATTTCTACAGAACCATCAGAGATTTCACAGTTTTCTTGCTTGAATTTAAAATAGCACTTTTTTTTTTCCTTTTCTTTAGTTAGGGGAAATGCAGATGAATCAGGAAGGTCCTGAGAACTCAGGGAGAATAGTTATATTACAAAGACAAAGAATAAGATATAAGCCCTGAATATCTAGAGGAATGATGTGTTAAATGGTGAATTGGTGGGAACCAATAGCCCACAAGTAAGAAACTTGTTTATTAGAGATTGCAGTCCTTCTCAAGTTTCTTTTTGAGAGGGTATAGCTTCTGATTTGGAAACTTAGTGGGATCTCAGAGGAAAATGACTATCAGTTTAGCTCGATGTGCTGGTCCAGGAGTTGGTCCCACACCTGGAGGTTAAACTTTTCTTCGATAGTTTTTGGTGCCTTACTATTGGAGAGGCCACAGTGACTTCTTCAGTGACAACTATAAGTTGTAGAGCTCTAGAGGCTGAAAAGATGCCCACCACAAGGGTGATACCTAGGCTAGTAAGTATATTTCTTCCTAATAAGGGAGTAGAGCACTCAGGGACCACCAGGAACTGATGAAAAAATATCTGTCCATCCCAGCAACAAACAAGGGCTTGAGTGAATCTTTTTGTAACTGCATTCCCTATAGCAACTAAAATAGTACAAGCTTGGTGGGAGAAGGTTCCATAGTAAGAGGTCAGTACAGAGTAGGTAGCCCTCAGTTCAGTTCAGTTCAGTAGCTCAGTCGTGTCACGCTCTTTGTGACCCCATGAATCACAGCACGCCAGGCCTCCCTGTCCACCACCAACTCCCAGAGTTCACTCAGACTCATGTCCATCAAGTTAGTGATGACATCCAGCCATCTCATTCTCTTTTGTCTTCTTCTCCTCCTGCCCCCAATCTCTCCCATAATCAGAGTCTTTTCCAATGAGTCAAATTTTTGCATGAGGTGGTCAAAGTACTGGAGTTTCAGCTTTAGCATCATTACTTCCAAAGATATCCCAGGGCTGATCTCATTCAGAATGGACTGGTTGGGACTCTTTGCAACCAAGGGACTCTCAAGAGTCTTCTTCAACACCACAGTTAAAAAGCATCAATTCTTCACTGCTCAGCTTTCTTCACAGTCCAGCTCTCACATCCATACATGACTACTGGAAAAACCATAGGCTTGACTAGATAGAACTTTGTTGGTAAAGTAATGTTTCTGCTTTTCAATATCCTATCTAGGTTGGTCATAACTTTTATTCCAAGGAGTAAGCGTCTTTTAATTTCATGGCTGCAATCACCATCTGCAGTGATTTTGGAATCCCAAAAAATAAACTCTGACACTATTTCCACTATTTCCCCATCTATTTCCCATGAAATGATGGGACCACATACCATGATCTTCGTTTTCTGAATGTTGAGCTTTAAGCCAACTTTTTCATTCTCCGCTTTCACTTTCATCAAGAGGCTTTTTAGTTCCCCTTCACTTTCTGACGTAAGGGTGGTGTTATCTGCATATCTGAGGTTATTGATACTTCTCCTGGCAATCCTGATTCCAGCTTGTGCTTCTTCTAGCCCAGCGTTTCTCATGATGCACTCTGCATAGAATTTAAATAAGCAGGGTGACAATATGCAGCCTTGATGCACTCTATTTCCTATTTGGAACCAGTCTATTGTTTCATGTCCAGTTCTACCTGTTGCATCCTGACCTGCATATAGCTTTCTCAAGAGGCAGGTCAGGTGGTCTGGTTTTCCCATCTCTTTCAGAATTTTCCACAGTTTATTGTGATCCACACAGTCAAAGGCTTTGGCATAGTCAATAAATCTTAAATAGATGTTTTTCTGGAACTCTCTTGTTTGCAAGGAATAGAAAGCCCTTGTAAACTTGATGAACTAAAAAAAAAAAAAAGATCAAGCAGAGAAACAGATTGGGTGAGATGGTGCATTTACTAATACTTGTGGTCATACTGTGAGGTGATGGGATGTCCTGTTTATGAATTGTATACAGAGAGAACATAATAGAGCCTTCAAGAGGATTTCTGGCTTCTTGGCTTTAACTCTTGAAAGAAAATAAATGCAACACATATTTGATTAACTTTGGTACTAATTATTTTATACAAAGACAGTTCCTATTCAAAATCTATTTTAATAAGCATAATTTTCTGTTTGATTACATTTTGAATGCTATTTGACTTAACAGGAAAATTAACCCATATTCTTGAAACTGCATGACACTTAATTATTTTAAAAGAAAAATATTTCCTCTGTCAATGATATTATTGCTTTATAGTTTATCAACAATCAGCATATTAATATATTTGGTACATCTGTTATTAATCAATGACTAATTTTATTCAACCTCCAACAGCTGCACTTATATGAGTACTGTTACATTAAAACAGTGCTAAAGTTAATTAACAGATCAAACTTTTAAACAGAAGACATGGTAATTTATTTCAACCTTCTCATAAGATGGTGTGCTGGAGAGTTAACAACACCTCATGACAAAAACAGCTAGTGATTAATTAAGCCAATCACACTCAAAATCAGAAGTGGTGGAAAAGAGCAATGACTTGTTAATTATATCATCATACAACAAAAAGGAACTTCAGAGGCTCTGGTATCAGTTCAGTTCAGTTCATTTGCTCAGTCATGTCCAACTCTTTGTGACCCCATGGGCTGCAGCACACCGGGCTTCCCTGTCCACCACCAACTTCCTAAGCCTACTCAAACTCATGTCTATCATGTTGGAATGCCATCCAATCATCTCAAAAGTCTCTGGTATAATGACCTACCATTCACAAATATAGTGTGAATCACAATCAAACTAAACAAGTAAAAATAACATATGAGGCTGGAGAAGTTACCTGAACTATCTGGTCTCAGGACTGTTCAGTTCAGTTCAGTTCAGTCACTCAGTTGTGTCTGACTCTTTATGACATCATGCATTGCAGCACACCAGACCTCCCTGTCCATCACCACCTCCCGGAGTTCACTAAAACTCACGTTCATCGAGTCAGTGATGCCATCCAGCCATCTCATCTTCTGTCGTCCCCTTTTCCTCCTGCCCCCATCCCTCCCAGCATCAGAGTCTTTCAATGAGTCAACTCTCCACATGAGTTGGCCAAAGTACTGGAGTTTCAGCTTTAGCATCATTCCTTCCAAAGAACATCCAGGACTGATCTCCTTTAGAATGGACTGGTTGGATCTCCTTGCTGTCCAACGGGCTCTCAAGTGTTGGTTCAAGGATTTTTAAATTTTCAGTGGTCTTCAAATTTTGGTCACATAGCAAAAGCACCCAAAATGTTTTTAAAATATCCTCCTAGACTTTCACTATGAAGATGTCAAACTGGAATTTTGCAGCAGTGGACCTAGATCATTTAGTCTCCATAAAATATATCTTATATACAGGATGAGAAACAAACCCTACTATTACCAGCCAAGTCAGTTCATGAACTTCAAAATCTGAAATGTTTTTATACTTGATTTTCTTTTCATTGCAATATGAACAATCACTTAATTTTAAACATTGAAATTATTTGAAAATTAAAAATGGGTAAAAAGAACATACAAAAATAAAATAACAAATACAGATTTTAAGAAAACTAAGGGGAGTAATAGGAAATATAATTACTAGTGAATAAGTCATCTCTGAGCAAATGTAGTTATTTTATGAGTGAGAGTGGTATGATGTATATTTCCTAGGACACAGGGAAATATGAAGTAAAAATTGCTCATGGGAAAATCAGCTTTGAAAAATGATCATAGAAGTAATGAAATCATATTTAGTCATTACCACTTCATCAGTCTAAGTTCTGAACTTATGGAACATAGATAATTATCACAAAATAAGAATTATATGGCCTCCAAGTGTGAGTACTTAATGTCCTGGGCTGTCCAAGTGAAAGATGCTAGAGTGATAAAACTCAATAGTCAAAAAAAAATTTGAGAAGAGCAACTCAAATTCTCTTAAATATCAGTACAGACAATGTAATTATTCTCAGTAAAGTTTTGAAAGTAAAATGGAATTTAGGATAAGCTTTTTTTTTTTTTAATATGTAAACACAATTACACATTTTATGTAATGCCTATTTTTTTCTGGTTCTTGTTAATAACTTATTTTCTTATAAAATATCATTGAAAAGGAACATTAAAAATCAAACTGGTAAATTTGCATGAGGTGCATTAATTTTACTGATAATAACATTATTTTAAATAAGAGATTTTTCTACAAACTAAATGTAGCATCTTACATGCCCAATCAATTATTGCCAATGTGACTGCTCTACAAAGAAGGGATGGCAATTAATTAGAAGAAGCCCCTTCAAGGACAATTGGTATATGGTGCACAACTTGAGAAAGAGCTGACATACACTGTTTCTTTTTAATGTTATCATCTATGTTCATTATATGTATTATTAGATTTGAAAAACGGAGAAACTGACAGAGTGGATAATAAGTTGTGAAATGAAATAAGATAATTTGAATCATGGTTAGGAAAAGATGAAATCATAGCAAAAAAAAGGAAAGATAAGTTCACTTTGAATATCTTTCTTTTTAAAGCTTGTGATCCTTATTGTTTGGTTAGTTACATTGATCATATACATTTACAACATGTGATATATGCCAGTGAACTCTTCTAAATGAATCATGATTGATGTATTTGTGAATTGATATTGCAAACCAATATTTACTTTGAATTTTCTCTCTTTTTTTTTTCTTCATGAAGTAGTGGATCATATTTTTGATAGAAGATGCTTCAATATATTAATAATAATCAACTCATTATTAGTTACTTTTGCAATTTTACAATGATTTCTGTGAAAGTAAAATATCTTGAATTTACAAAGAAGTCTTTATCAAAAGTATTTTTTCTCACCATACTGCTCCACTTTTAATCCTGTTTTTGTTAATTACCTTCAGTTATTTCTATATATATTGAAGATGTTAGGTCCTTATTTCAAAATGAAAGAAAAGCATATCTCAGTTTTAAAAACCAAATATAATTTACTTATTTTCACATATATTACATATATTAATGCTTTCAAAACAGTTTTCAATGATAGAATTATGTCAATTGATTAATAAAAAATATTTTTTCTCCTGTAAATCTGGCAAAATTTTAAGAGTTTGACAACTTGATGATTTTCTTTATTGTTGATGAAATATAAAATCACTGTAATATCTGAGCAGAGTAATTCTGCAGTATTTATCAGTACTATAAAAATATATCCTGCTTAACCTAGCTCTCTTACCACACGTGTCCCAGTCACCTGCTGAGGAACACAGGTCCATTGGTGTCATTGTCTCTTTGATCAAAAGAGTGAACACAGATGTAGAAATGGCTGTGAAGCCCTCTTAATACTTATTTGACAATTTATGAAATGTATGATACAGGAAGAAGAAAGGAAGACATATAATACTGAATAACTATATATATATAATATGCTGTGCATGATTCTTTGTATTCCACTTGGGGATTATATTTGAAGCCTTTTATATGCTCTTTGTCTCAGTGTTCTAAAAGTTTACATTATTGAAACTTTTAAGGATTATATTCTTTTTAAAAAGAATGAAATATCATTGAAATATATCAGTATATGAGTTTCAGGTGTACAACAAAATTGTTCTGTAATTTGTATGTATTGTTCAACTATCAACACAAAAAGTTCAGTTGGCATTCATCACAACACATAGTTATGTGTTTCTTGTAATGAGACCTCTTAAGATTTACTTGGATTTCCTTGGTAGCTCAGACAGTAAAGCATCTGTCTGCACTGCAGGAGACCCGGGTTCAATCCCTGGGTTGGGAAGATCCCCTGAAGAAGGAAATGGCAGCCTACTCCAGTATTCTTGCCTGGAAAATCCCATGGATGGCAGAGCCTGGTAGGCTACTGTCCATGGGGTCGCNTCTGTCTGCACTGCAGGAGACCCGGGTTCAATCCCTGGGTTGGGAAGATCCCCTGAAGAAGGAAATGGCAGCCTACTCCAGTATTCTTGCCTGGAAAATCCCATGGATGGCAGAGCCTGGTAGGCTACTGTCCATGGGGTCGCAAAGAGTCAGACACGACTTAACAACTTCACTTTCACTTTCAAGATTTACTTTAACAATTTTCAAATGTACAATACAGTTATATTAGCCATAGTCTCCATGTGGCACATTGCATCCCTGGTGCCTATTTTTAAAAAAATGAAGTGTGAACCTTTTGACCACTATACCCCATTTCAGCCACCCTCAACCTGCAATTCTGGCAATCACCAACTTGTTCTCTGCATCTATGATTTCATTTTTATAGTATTCCACATGTAAATGAGATCATACTGCATTTGTCTTTCTCTGACTTATTTCACTTAGCGTAATAACTTTGAGGTCTATCAGTGTCAAAAGGCAAAATTCCATTATTTTCTGTGGCTGAGTATATATTAGATTGGTGCAAAAGTGCATTTTCAGCCATGAATTTAAAATCATTATAACTAGGCTCAAACATTTTTATTAATAAAAATAGAAATCATTGCATTCAACACACTTTTTTGACAACAAGAAATAAGTATGTTTGCTCCTGTAGCACGAAAATTGATTTTCAATGATTCAATGAACTCTTGGAAAGCATTTTTGGCCTACTTTTGTGGAAGCACTATGGAAATATTTTCCCCACAAAAAGCTTTTGAGATGCTTGAAGAAGTGGTACTTGGGTGGCAAGAGGCCAGTTGAATATGGTGAATGAGTCAATAACAAGCATTGATTGTGTGACCTGCAGTTGGGTGTTATCATGGAGAAGAGTTGGACCCATTATGTTGATAAAAGCCAGCTGCAGACATTGCAGTTTTTGGTGAATCTCAATGATTTGCTGAGCATACTTCTCAGTTTCATTATTTCTAGCTGTACTGGATCGGACTCACAGCAGACCACAAAATGGTGACAATGACCTATTTTGGTGTAAGTTTAACTCTGGGACGTGCTTAGGAGCTTCTTCTTGGTCCATCCACTGAGCTGGCCATTGCCAGTTATTGTACATAATCCACTTTCCATCACACATCAGAATAGAATTGAGAAATGATTCTTGGTTGTTGCACAGAATAAGAGAAGGCAACTCTTCAAAACGATGAATTTTTTTATTTGTTGTCAGCTTCTGCCACACACTTATTGAGCTTTTTCTCTTTTCTAGTTTGCTTCAAATGCCAAATGACCAGAATGGTCTACACTGAATTTTAGGCAACTTCTCCTGTAGTTGTGAGACGATCAGCTTCAAGGATGGCTTTTAGTTGGTCACTGTCAACTTCTGATAGCTGCCAGCCACTGTGCTCCTCATTTCCTGGATCAAATGTGTTGTTTTTATTACTTGTTGTTATTGTTACTAGTATATGACCCATCGCTTTATGACCCATTTTGAACTCAAATAAGAAAATCACTCGAATTTGTTTTATGTCTAATATAATATTCCTTGTCTAAAGTAAATTTAAAACAAAGAGCAATAAGTCATAAAACAGGACATGCACATTAAAATTAAGTATAAAATAACCACATTAACTGAGAATATATTCTAATATCAAATGGGAACATAAACAATGCAAAAACTGAAATCACATTTATACCAACCTAACATGTGTGTATTGCAGAAGGCAATGGCACCCCACTCCAGTACTCTTGCCTAGAAAATCCCATGAACAGAGGAGCCTGGTAGGCTGCGGTCCATGGGGTCGCTAAGAGTTAGAAACGACGGATCAACTTCACTTTCACTTTTTTCTTTGATGCATCGGAGAAGGAAATGGCAACACACTCCAGTGTTCTTGCCTGGAGAATCCCAGGGACAGCAGAGCCTGGTTGGCTGCCGTCTTTGGGGTCACACAGAGTCAGACACGACTGAAGTGACTTAGCAGCAATGTGTGTGTGTGTGTTTGTATGTAAATTGTGGAAAATTCTTCAAGAGATGGGAATACAAGACCACCCGACCTGCCTCTTGAGAAATCTGTATGCAGGTCAGGAAACAACAGTTAGAACTGGACATGGAACAATAGGTGGTTCCAAATATGAAAAGGAGTATGTCAAGTTTATAAATTATCATCGTGCTTATTTAACTTACATGCAGAGTATATCATGAGACAGGCTGGGCTGGATGAACATGAGTTGGAATCAAGATTGCTGGTAGAAATACCAATAACCTCAGAAATGCAGATGATATCACCTTTATGGAGGAAAGTGAAGAAGAACTAAAGAGCCTCTTGATGAAAGTGAAAGAGGAAAGTAAAAATGTTGGCTTAAAGCTCAATATTCAGAAAACTAAAATAATGGCATCTGGTCCTATCACTTCATGGCAAATAGACGGGAAACAGTGGACACAGTGGACACAGTGACAGACTTTATTTTTTTGGGGGGGTTCCTAAATCACTGCAGATGTTGACTGCAGCCATGAAATAAAAAGACACTTACTCCTCGGAAAAAGAAAAAAACAACAACCTAGACAGCATATTAAAAAGCAGAGACATTACTTTGCCAACAAAGGTTTTTCTGGTCAAGCCTATGGTTTTTCTAGTAGTCAAGTATGGTTGTGAGATTTGGACTATAAAGAAAGCTGAGCCCTGAAGAATTGATGCTTTTGAACTGTGGTGTTGGAGAAGATTTCTGAGAGTCCCTTGGACTGCAAGGAGA
>SJYX01013089.1:138393-153423 GCA_006410675.1 Oreotragus oreotragus | reverse complement strand
GAACTCCGGGAGATGGTGATGAACAGGGAGGCCTGGCGTGCTGCGATTCATGGGGTCCCAAAGAGTCAGACATGACTGAGCAACTGAACTGAACTGATACAAGATTCTGATATATAGGAAATCTGGGCACAATTTAATTATATTACATGGAGTCCTTTAGTACAAGGTATTGAGGAAATGACTCACAAAGAAAAAAAATAGATGGGGATTAATTTCTACCTTATTCTTTATGGGATTAGAATCTAAATGTGTTCAGAGTTCTAAAATTAAAAGGCAGCATTTTGATGTAAATGAAAGAAAAATAGAGAAATGTCTCCACGATTTGAAGGTGGATAACTTTAAAAACTAAATTCACAACATACAACTTATAGTACTGTAATGTAAATTAATTAAGGGATTTCTTTCAAAAGAATGACAGTAAAAAATGACAGCAATAATAAGCAAAAATAATATTAATGGATAATTAAGTTCAATTAAGTCGCTCAGTCCTGACCCCATGGACTGCAGCATGCCAGTCTTCCTTGTCCATCACCAACTCCTGAAACTTGCTCAGACTCATGTCCATCAAGTTGGTAATACCATCCAACCATCTCACCCTCTGTCATCCCCATTTCCTCCTGCCTTCAATTTTTCCCAGCATCAGGATCTTTTCCAATGAGTCAGCTCTTCACATTAGGTGACCAAAGTATTGGAGCTGCAGCCTCAGCATCAGTCCTTCCAATGAATATTCAGAACTTATTTCCTTAAGGATTGACTGGTTTGATCACCTTGCTGTCCAAAACACTCTCAAGAGTCTTCTCCAACACTATAGTTCAAAAGAATCAATTATTCGGTGCTCAGCTTTCTTTACAGTACAACTTTCACATCCATACATGACTACTGCAAAAACCATACCTTTGACTAGACATATGGACCTTTTTGGTAAAGTAATGTATCTGCTTTTGAATATGCCTGTAGGTTTTTCACAGCTTTTCTTCCAAGGAACAAGTGTATTTTAATTTCATGACTGCAGACACCATCTCCAGTGATTTTGAAGCCTTGGGGAGTTCATCTTTCAGTGTCATATCTTTTTCCCCTTTCATACCATTCATGGGGTTCTCAAGGCAAGAATACTGAAGTAGTTTGCCATTCCCTTCTCCAGTGGACCACATTTTGNTCCAGTGATTTTGAAGCCTTGGGGAGTTCATCTTTCAGTGTCATATCTTTTTCCCCTTTCATACCATTCATGGGGTTCTCAAGGCAAGAATACTGAAGTAGTTTGCCATTCCCTTCTCCAGTGGACCACATTTTGTCAGAAATCTCCAACATAACCCATCCATCTTGGGTGGCCCAAGATGTATAATCAATAATGCATAAATGTGTTTCTATTGATATATACTTCATAATAGTACAACTTAAAGTACATAATATAAATGAGGTTTTTAACACAGCTTTCAGCCTGATCACATTTTGCCCATAAATGTTCAAAAATATTTTCTAGGAATTTGGAAATACTTAATGGGACAAAAAATCCCACCAAAAGTACTGTTACATGATGAATGGATAAAGATGTAATGCATCCATACAATGGAATATTGCTCAGCCACAAAAGGAGTGAATTTGAGTTTGTTTTAGTAATGTGGATGAACCTAGAACCTGTAATACAGAATTAAGTAAGTCAAAAAGAGGAAAGCAAATATTGTATGTTAATATGTATATGTGGAATCTAGAAGAAAAGCACTGATGAACTTATTTACAGAGAAGAAATGGAGATTCAGATGTAAAGAATGGCCTTGTGGTCACAGTGAGGGAAGGAGAGGGTAGGAAAAAACGAGAAAATAGCATTGACCTATTTACACTGTCACATGAAAAAATAGATAAAATGTGTGAAATTGCTATATAACAGTAAACCCAAACTGACACTCTGTTACAACCCACAGGGTGGGATGAGGGGAGAGTCTCCAGAGGAAGGGTGTATACGTATATAATTATGACTGATTTGTGTTGTTGTATGGCAGAGACCAGCACAGCATAGTAAAGTAATTATACTCCAATTAAAAAATATAAAAATATATTGTCACTAAGGCCTTTAAGTTGGTTTTATTCAGATTGTGGTTTCTGAAAATCAGGACCAACTCTGAGGTATTCATGACTCCATCTCATTTATGAATCTACAACTTTATGCCCAGGTCATCAGTCCCCCTTGCTACAAGAAATATAACAAGAATAAATAGATTCATCCACACACTTACTAAACATTTAAGCATGCTGTATATGGAAACACTGTGTAAAATGTGAATGAGACCAGGTAATGTACTACAGACAGGTAAATTAATAGTCTCCTCAAAATACATCTCATGTTCATTCAATTCCATTTAAAAAGAAAAAAAAATAAATTAAAATAACTATTATTTTCACTCTTTAAAGACATAAATGAGCTTCCCAGGTGTCTTAGTCATAACAAACCCACCTACCTATGCAGGAAACAGGAGATGTGGATTCAATCCCTGGGCCAGGAAGATCCCCTGGAGAGGGAGATGGCAACCTACTCCAGTATTCAAGAATTTCCAGTATTCTTGCCTAGAAAAATCCATGCACAGAATAGCCTGATGAACTCCAGTCCACGAGGTCAAAAAAAGTCAGACAACACGACTTAGTGACTAAGGAAAGGCACAAATAATTTGTTTCTTAGCAATAAATTCTATGGCTTTCTCTCTGGAGTCTTAAAACTGTTTCTCTACATTATACTTTGTGAGAGAATGTCCATGTAATAGAAATATAACCACAAACACTTTTTTTCTTTTTTTCAGTCATAAGCAAGAGTTCTAGTTTAAAGTGTGAAATTTAAAAGTCTGTGATAAAAGCAAGTAGTTTCAAGACCTATGTCTGTAGAGTTAGGAAACTTGTATAAATAGATATTTATGTGAATTTGCCAGAGCAATGTATTTCACACAGGGTTTTAAAAATTGCTTAAACCAAGAAGACTTATGATTATTAATAACTAAGATTTGTAAATTCTGCCATCAATGACTTTTTAAATTAAAATATGAATTTCTTGCTGTGTGTTTGTTTTTAATTTGGGAGTTAACATGTAAATTTTGCTGCCTCTCTGGCAAAAATTTTTGTTTTGCATTTTACTTTTGGAAAAAGGAAAAGAAACTGGACTATATATAAAAAGTGGCCTATTGCATATGTGTATGTATGTATTTTTGGTTTTGATTAGTCTTGGCACAACTAAACTACATTTTATCTAGTGGTTGGATTCTTTTGACTGTTTCATTTACTTGCATGGATACGTTTTCACTCTTATTGTCTACTGGAAAATAAGATAGCCTTGCTTCTTTAATCTTTATGATAAAATGATATAGAAGTCATTACTTATTTAAACAATTCCAAAATTATACTGTCCATTTGCAAATCAAAATTAATTCTAACAAACAATTAGAGAAAGTACTTTTATATAATTGTTTCAGCTATAGCATGTATTGAAATTTAGCTAACATATCCACAATTATTTCTCATGTATCTTTTTTCTTTCCCTTAGTAGTAAATCAATATTTGTGTTAGCCATAAAAAGTCAAAGTTTGACTATATTATAGCTTCAGGTTTTGTAACTGTTCATGCTTTTTACAAGTCAGAATTAAAAATGTTTTTTTTTCATGTTAGGTGATTTTGTGTTACCTGGGTTATACTTTTTATTTTCATTCATAATATCTAAAACAGTTTTTTTAATATGTTTAACCTTTTTTGCATTGCTTTTCAAATTATCTTGTAAGAGTTGAAATTTTATGAAGCTTTTTATTCAGAACCTTTATGATGACCTTTCTGTCGAGCATCACCCAATTTTAAGATGTATTTGATGATTATATATATCAAGGTTTCCCTGATAGCTCAGTTGGTATAGAATCTGCCTGCAATGCAGGAGACCTCAACTCAATTCCTAGGTTGGGAGGATGTTGGAGAAGGGATAGGCTACCCAATCCAGTATTCTTGGGCTTCCCTTGTGACTCAGCTGGTAAAGAATCTGCTTGCAATGCGGGAGACCTGTGTCCAATCCCTGGGTTGCGAAGATCCCCTGGAGAAGAGAAAGACTACCCACTCCAGTATCCTGGCCTGGAGATTCCATGGAATGTATAGTCCATGGGGTCGCAAAGTGTCAGACATGACTGATTAACTTTCTCTTCACTTCACTGATGATTATATAGTCAAACAGTATTAATTGAGCATCTGCTGTGCTCAGTCCTGTCTGGAGCTTTGCTATCTATGGACTGTAGCCTGCCAAAATCTTCTGTCCATGCAATTTTCCAGGCAAGAATACTAAAGTGGGTTGCCATTCCCTCCTCTAGGAGATCTTCCCAACGCAGGGATCCAACTTGTGTCTCTTGCATTGGCAGGTGGGTTCTTTACTACTAGGGCCACGTGGAAAGCCCTGTATATAAGACATATGGAAAATAATCTTAGGACTTAGAGTAATAAGCAGAGTAATATATTTAATGTCTTCTATTTCTAGAATATCTGTCCAATAAAAAATTTTTAATGGTGAACACTAAGTTACAATATTTAAAAATGAGGCCATATTTTCAATGTATAGATTTCATTTAATGTGTTTCTTTGTCCTGTCATGCATAGTATTCACTTGTTTCAAATTTAAGTATTAGTCAATTTAATTTATTTAATACTTAATAATAGAGTTATTCTATTATCTCATTTGCAAAGTTTTCCATTAGCTCAATTTATTTTATCAAAGTAAATATTCTAAAAAATTATAAGAATATTTAATTCTTACAATGTAAGAATCATAATAAAATATAAAAATATTTGATTTAAACTATAAATAATATATGTGGACCACTAATTTTTCATAAGTATATCTTTACAAAACTGGTATATTTGTCACTGAATAGCTTTTAATTAATAGCAATTTAACTTAGGACTGTGTATCCATGTACATATCTATAAGCATGTATATGCATATTATTAATTAATTATGATGAAATGCTTGACATACATGATTAGATGAAAATGGTGAGTGCTCTAGAAAACTGGGGAAATTTATGTACATGATCACTCAAATAAGTGATTTTGTATTCTGGGGACATTTCCTAGGGTCATTCTGATATTCAGTATTATTGACTGCAACAGCTGGCATTTATCAGGTAATTGGTGAATGATTAATTCTATACATTTTTCAATGCACAGAATAATCCCCTGATTATAAAAACAGTGTTTCATAGTTTGTATAATTTCCAAAAAATGTTAAAAACTTGTGTTTAAAAATGTCAACCACACTGGAATATTATATCATCCTACTCTGAATTTCTAATAACAAAGCACTACACTCGGTCTCCAGTTATTATTCCTACACTCAGAGCAATACTGCCTTTGGATGCAAACAGCTCATCAGTTCAATGTGTTTTTTAGTTCAGTAACTTATATTAAAGATATATTTGTTATACATAAATATTAAAATACAAATTAGTGCCCTTTTTTATCCTCTGATATTAGACTTAGGGCATCACTCTGATTTTTACATTCTTAGATGTGTAGATTGTTAATTACTATAAATTATTTTATATGAAGTAAAAGACCAGATATATATTAAGAGTTAGGCAAAAATGTATCATAAACAGAAAATATTGACCTGATTTGGCTTAGAGTATCAACTGAGAGAGATAGTAAGTAACTAAATACTGATGGATATAGGGCTACATTTAAAGACCATAAGTAGGCGATCTGAATTCCTCAAGCATGGGGATATAAGCAAATTAAAACTTATACATGTCGATGTATGTCGTGGCTGATACTTGCTGATGTATGGCAAAAAAGACAACAATACTGTAAAGTAATTAGCCTCTAATTGAAATAAATTAATAATCAAGTAGGGATTTTTGTTACCAACTTTAGCAAAAACTCCTATGTTGAAATACAGAAGAACCTTGGGAGAACAATTACTCTATGTAATTTACATATAAATGCCTGGGATTATGTGAAATTCCCTCATATATAATACATTATGATTAAAGTTATTTTTACTGACATATTAAATTAGTTTCCTTTGCTTTTATATTCATATCAATATAAAGTTTTACTAAACCAGTTTAAATTAGACTGGATCAAAATTGTGATCTCACAACAAAATATAAAAAACGATTTACATGTATTTTTTAAAGATACTACAGGCACACTTGAGAGATATTTTGAGTTCAGTTTCAGACCAGTACAATAAAGTGGATGCTGCAATACATGAACTAACAGGAATTATTTGATTCCATATACATGTAAAACTTATGTTCACACTATACGATAATCTAAATGTATGATAGCATTATATCTTAAAAAAAGCAGTTTTCAGTTCAGTTCGGCTCAGTCGCTCAGTCGTGTCCGACTCTTTGCGACCCCATGAATCATAGCACGCCAGGCCTCCCTGTCCATNTACATGTAAAACTTATGTTCACACTATACGATAATCTAAATGTATGATAGCATTATATCTTAAAAAAAGCAGTTTTCAGTTCAGTTCGGCTCAGTCGCTCAGTCGTGTCCGACTCTTTGCGACCCCATGAATCATAGCACGCCAGGCCTCCCTGTCCATTACCAACTCCCGGAGTTCATTCAGACTCACATCCATCGAGTCAGTGATGCCATCCAGCCATCTCACCCTCTGTCGTACCCTTTTCCTCCTGCCCCCAATCCCTCCCAGCATCAGAGTCTAAAGCAGTGTACATACCTTCAATTAAATATATTTTATTGCTTAAAACAGCAACAGCTAACCATCATCTGAACCCTCAGTGAGTTATAATCTTTTTGCTGGTGAAGGGTCTTGCCACAATGTTGATATCTGCTGACTGATCAGAGTGGTTGCTGAAAGTCAGGGTGTCTGTGGCAGTTTCTAAAAATATAGACATCCATAAAATTCACATATCAATTGACTCTTACTTTCAGGAATGATTTCTCTGTAGCACACTATGAAGTTTAAAAGCATTTTACTTACCCACAGTAGAAGTTTTTTCAAAACTGGCATCTCTCTTCTTCAACTCTGACTGTGCTTTATCAACTAAGTTTATGTAGTATTCTAAAAATTTTGTTGTCATTTCAACAATCTCTACAGCATATTCACCATATCAAGAAATCACTTTCTTTACCCACCATAAGAAGTAAATCTTCTGTTCAAGTTTTATCTTGAGATTGCAGCAATAAAATGTGACTATATATTAGAGACAGAGACTGAAAATGTGACTATATATTTATAGTCTCTGTCTCTAATTCAAGTTCCCTTGCTGTTTCTACAATAACTGCAATGCCTTTCTTTACTGACGTTTAAACACCTCAAAGTCATCCTTGAGGGTTAGAATCAACTTCTTCCAAATCCCTATTAATATTGATATTTTGAATTTTTGCCATGAATCATGAGTGTAGAATGGCATGTAGGAGAGTAAAAGATTTTCAACTGATTCTTCAGAGATCCATGGGAGGAATCATTATCTTTGACAGCTATAGCTTTATGAAATGTATATCTTAAATAATATAATCTCTTAAATAGTAGAAAATGAAATTCAAAATGACTCCTTGATCCATGGGATGCAGAATGGGAGTTGCACTGCCAGGCATAAAAGCAACATGAATCTCATTATATCAGAGGTCTTTCATCAAAGGTCTCATTGTATAATTGAATCAGAGGTCTTTGATGACCAGACACATTGTCAATAATTGGAAATACTTGGAAAAGAATTACTTTTTTCTGAGCAATGTGTCTCCACAGTGAGCTTCATTCAGTGAAACATATTGTAAACTGATGTACTGTCATGCCAGCTTTGTTGTTCCATTAATAGAGCACAAGCAGAGTAGATACAGCATAATTCTAAAAAGCCCTATGAGCACTGGCTTCAGCTATAAATCACCAGCTGCTTTAGCCCCTAACAGAAAAGCCAGTCTGTCCTTTGAAATTTTGAAGCCAGGCATTGATTTTCCCTCCCTATCTATGAACACTGTAGATTGTATCTTCTTCCAATAGAAGGCTTTTCTGGCTTCTCTGAAAATTTATTGTTTAGTAGAGTTGTTTTCATTAAGCATTAGTTAAATTTCCTGGATAACCTGCTGCCATTTGTACACTAGCACTTCTGCTTCACCATTCACTTTTATGTCAAGGAGTTGGCTCCTTGCCTTAAACTCTGAGCCGACTATTCCTAGCTTGACACATTTCTTCTGCAGCAGCCTCACCTCCTTCAAGTGGGGACTGAAAAGAGTCAGGGCCCTGCTCTTCATTAGGCCCAGAAGATGTTGTGACTCATTTGATCTTCTATCCAGACCCCTAAATCTTCCTTCAAATCAGCAACAAGGCTGAACTGCTTTCTCATCGTTCATGTGGTCACTAAGGCAGCATTTTTAATTTCCTTTAGGAATTTTCCTTTACATTCATTCCCTGGTTTGTAAACTGTTTAAAACAAGAGGACTAGATTTTAGCCTATTTTGACTTTCCGTACGTCTTTCTCACAAAAGTTAGCAATTTCTAGCATTTGACTTAAGATAGTTCAGTTCAGTTCAGTCACTCAGTCGTGTCTTACTCTTTGCAACCCCATGAATCGCAGGAGGCCAGGCCACCCTGTCCATCACTAACTCCCAGAGTTCACTCAGACTCACGTCCATCAAGTCAGTGATGCCATCCAGCCATCCCATCCTCTGTCATCCCCTTCTCCTCCTGTCCCCAATCCCTCTCAGCATCAGAGTCTTTTCCAATGAGTCAACTCTTCGTATGAGGTGGCCAAAGTACTGGAGTTTCAGTTTTAGCGTCATTTCTTCCAAAGAAATACCAGGGCTGATTTCCTTCAGAATGGACTGGTTGGATCTCCTTGCAGTCCAAGGGACTCTCAAGAGTCTTCTCCAACACCACACTTCAAAAACATCAATTCTTCAGCGTTCAGTCTTCTTCACAATCCAACTCTCACATCCATACACAACCACAGGAAAACCATAGCCTTGACTAGATGGACCTTAGTTGGCAAAGTAATGTCTCTGCTTTTGAATATACTGTTCAGGTTGGTCATAACTTTTTTTCCAAGGAGTAAGTGTCTTTTAATTTCATGGCTGCAGTCACCATCTACAATGATTTTGGAGCCCAAAAAAAGAATCTCTGACACTATTTCCACTGTTTCCCCATCTATTTCCCATGAAGTTACGGGACCAGATGCCATGATCTTCGTTTACTGAATATTGAGCTTTAAGCCAGCTTTTTCACTCTCCTCTTTCACTTTCATCAAGAGGCTTTTTAGTTCCTCTTCACTTTCTGCCATAAGGGTGGTTACATCTGCATATCTGAGGTTACTGATATTTTTCCCAGCAATCTTGATTTCAGCTTGTGCTTCTTCCAGTCCAGCATTTCTCATGATGTACTCTGCATATAAGTTAAATAAGCAGGGTGACAATATACAACCTTGATGTACTCCTTTTCCTATTTGAAACCAGTCTGTTGTTCCATGTGCAGTACTAACTGTTGCTTCCTGACCTGCATATAGGTTTCTCAAGAGGCAGGTTCGGTGGTCTGGTATTCCCATCTCTTTCAGAATTTTCCACAGTTTATTGTGATGCACACAGTCAAAGGCTTTGGCATAGTCAATAAAGCAGAAATAGATGTTTTTCTGGAACTCTCTTGCTTTTTCCATGATCCAGCACATGTTGGCAATGTGATCTCTGGTTTCTCTGCCTTTTCTAAAACCAGCTTGAGCATAAGGATGTTCACGGTTCACATATTGCTGAAGCCTGGCTTGGAGAATTTGGAGCATTACTTTACTAGCATGTGAGATGAGTGCAACTGTGTGGTAGTTTGAGCATTCCTTTGTCATTGCCTTTCTTTGGAATTGGAATGAAAACTGACCTTTTCCAGTCCTATGGCCACTGCTGAGTTTTCCAAATGTCTTGGCATATTGAGTGCAGCTCTTTCACAGCATCATCTTTCAGGATTTGAAATAGCTCTACTGGAATTCCATCACCTCCAGTAGTTTTGTTCGTAGTGTTGCTTTCTAAGGCCCACTTGACTTCATATTCTAGGGTGTCTGGCTCTAGATGAGTGATCACACCATCATGATTATCTGGGTCATGAAGTTCTTTCTTGTACAGTTCTTCTGGGTATTCTTGCCACCTCTTCTTAATATCTTCTGTTTCTGTTAGTTCCATACCATTTCTGTCCTTTATTGAGCCCATCTTTGTATGAAATGTTCCCTTGGTATCTCTAATTTTCGTGAAGAGATCTCTAGTATTTCCCATTCTGTTCCTTTCCTCTGTTTATTTGCATTGATAGCTGAAGAAGGTTTTCTTATCTCTTCTTGCTTTTCTTTGGAACTCTAAGAAATATACAATTCTTCCTTTCACTTGAATACTTAGAGGCCATGTTATGGTTAATCAAGCCAACCTAATTAAGTAAGTTAATTGAGTTAACTTCAATAGTTTTGTCTAAGACTATAGGGAAGCCAGAGGGGAGAGAGAGGTAGAGAAGCAGTAGGTAGGTTGAGCAGTCAGGACAAACAATGTTTATCTCTTAAGTTCTCAGTTTATATGCATGTGGCTCATGATTCCCCAAAACAATTACAGTAGTAGCATCCAGGATGACTAATCAAAGGTTCCAGGGTTTAATAGTTAGCCTCTTGTTGCTTTTGCTAAGCCATGAGAAAATCACCCTGGGAGAAGAATAAAAGCAAAATATAGCAACACAGCAGAGTTCAAATAAAAGTACATTGGGTCGATTAGTTGGGGTCGTCATACCCTGCTAAGCTAAGGGAAAACGTAGTGTGGACCTTGGAATCCTGGGTCAGCTCAAGTTCAGAATACTGCTTGTAACTATTCTAATAATGTCCCTTCATTAATAAAAGGTCCTCTCGCTTTCAAGAGCTGTCTTAATAAACTAATATATGGGCGATAATAGTGTGCATTCTCAATATTTCCCATTTTAACCCTGATTAAATGCCTGAGACTTACCAGCGGGAATTTTCAGAGGCTTCTCTACCGTCCCAAATTATGAACCACTGTATTTTCACTTTTGCTCGTAGCTGCACAAACAGTGTTCTGAATTTGTACTGACCCGGCATTCCAAGGTCCACACTATGCTTTTTCTTAGCTTATAAGGGTATGATGACACAACATGATCAACCTGATGTACTTATATTTGAGTTATGCTGTATTTGATATATTTTGCTTTTTATTCTTTTCCCATGGTGATTTTCTCATGGCTTAGCCAGAGCAACAGGCTGCTGACTATTAACATCTGCAAAAGATCCTCGTAAAAAACACAATAATAAATGAAAAAAGTTTGGAATATGGGGATCAATACCCAAATGTGACACAGATATGCAAACTGAAGCAAGTGCTGTTAGAAAATATTCCAATGGATTTGTTTGATGCAAGGGTGCTGAAGTATGAAATGGGAAAGGGAAATAAAATGAAGTATGCTTGCAATTTCCTATAATAGTCACAAATATTAATCAATATAAAATTTCTTTTTAAACTGCAACTATCATCAGTTCAGTTCAGTTCAGTCGCTCAGTCATGTCTGACTCCTTGTGACCCCGTGAACTGTAGCACGCCAGGCCTCCCCATCCATTACCAACTCTCAGAGTTCACCCAAACCCATGTCCATAGAGTCAGTGATGCCATCCAGCCATCTCATCCTCTGTCATCCCCTTCTCTGCCTGCCCCCAATCCCTCTCAGCATCAGAGTCTTTTCCAATGAGTCAGCTCTTCACATGAGGTGACCAAAGTATTGGAGTTTCAGCTTCAGCATCAGTCCTTTCAAAGAACACCCAGGACAGATATCCTTTAGAATGGACTGGTTGGATCTCTTTGAAGTCCAAGGGACTCTCAGGAGTCTTCTCCATACCACAGTTCAAAAGCATCAATTCTTCGGTTCTTAGCTTTCTTCACAGTCCAAGTCTCACATCCATACATGACCACAGGAAAAACCATAGCCTTGACTAGATGGACCTTTGTTGTCAAAGTAATGTCTCTGCTTTGAATATGCTATCTAGGTTGGTCATAACTTTCCTTCCAAGGAGTAAGTGTCTTCTAATTTCATGGCTGCAGTCACCATCTGCAATGATTTTGGAGCCCCCCCAAATAAAGTCTGACACTGTTTTCACTGTTTCCCCATCTATTTCCCATGAAGTGATGGGACCAGATGCCATTTTCTGAATGTTAAGCTTTAGGCCAATTTTTTCACTCTTCACTTCACTTTCATCAAAAGGTAACTATCATAATTTTCTTCAAATTTATTACTGATGTAAAAATTTCTTAGCAATGTAACATTATTTGCAATGTATTCAGTAGGGCATATTACTCACCCTAATTGATTTTTGAATATAGTAGACACTTTAAATATAACTTACAAACTTTAAGAATACTTGAGAAAAAAAAATGTGTGAGTTCTTCTTTAAGTAAACAAAATAAAACAACAAATAATGCATAACATTATTCAGCACAAGAAACCTGTTAAAGATAGAAAGAAAGGCTCCAGAAATGAATTAAAGATGAGTGAAGAATGTATTTAAATGTGGATGTAAAGTTAAACAACATTAAAATCATGATTACTCCCATTATGACAAACCTGCTGCTGCTGCTGCTGCTAAGTCACTTCAGTCATGTCTGACTCTTTGTGACCCCATAGATGGCAGCCCACNTGTATTTAAATGTCGATGTAAAGTTAAACAACATTAAAATCATGATTACTCCCATTATGACAAACCTGCTGCTGCTGCTGCTGCTAAGTCACTTCAGTCATGTCTGACTCTTTGTGACCCCATAGATGGCAGCCCACCAGGCTCCCTTATCCCTGGGATTCTCCAGCAAAGAAAACTGGAGTGGGTTGCCATTTCCTTCTCCAGTGCATGAAAGTGAAAAGTGAAAGAGAAGTTGCTCAATCGTGTCCAACTCTTTGAGATCCCATGGACTGCAGCCTACCAGGTTCCTCCATCCATAAGATTATTAGACAATGTGAAAAAAAAGCAGAGACATCGCTTTGCAGAAAAAGGTCCAAAAAGTTATGGTTTTTCCAGTAGTCATGCATGAGTATGAGAACTGGACCATAAAGAAAGTTGAGCATTGAAGAATTGATTCTTTCTAAATATGGTGCTGGATAAGTTTCTTTAGAGTTCCTTGAACAGTAAGGAAATCAAACAGGTTAATCCTAAAGGAAATAAATCCTGAATATCCATTGGAAGGACTGACACTGAAGCCAAACTGCAATACTTTGGCCATGTGATGTGAAGAGCTGATTAACTGGAAAAGACCAAGATGCCAGGAAAGACTGAGGGCCGGAGGAGAAGGGGATGAGATGGTTGGATAGCATCACTGACTAAATGGACAGGAGTCTGAGAAAACTCCCAGAGTTAGTGAAAAACAGGGAAGCCTGGTGTGCTATGGTCTGTGGAGTTACAAAGAGTTGGAAATGACTTAGTGACTAAACAAAACAACAATATCCACTTTACCAAAAAGCAAAAGCAAATACATGTGGAACCAGTGGATATTAGGATGAAATGTAGGAATGTTAATTTTACTTTTTTAGGAGGAAACATAGCAATAAATATCTGAAGGCTTATTTTGAAATTTTAAGCAATAGCAACATAAATAATAAGATATAATAACCTAAAATTAAAATAAAAAATACACAAATTTTCTAATTTTTGAATCTTTATTACAAAATTTCAATAGATAATCTCTGACATTGTTCAGCTAAGATATAGAAAGCCATGTACATTGGATAAATTTTAAGAAAGATAAAAATCTGACAAACATTGCAAAAATAAGATATAAATCATGTCACAATTGTTTATAAAACATATAACATGCAATTAGAGTAAAACAGGAGATGAAAGTTTTAATAGACACAGACAAGCACAATTAGTGTAACATTTATTAAAATAGCTGGAAACAAACTACAACAAACTTATTTCTCTACTATTTAAAAGAGACTCAATAGTTTAACACCAAAAGGTTAAGGAAAATAGAATAGGAAAAAAATAACACAGAGATGCTAATTAAAACAATGTGGGAACTACATGATGAAGATATCATGGCATTTACCATCCCAACCCAAATATCTTTGAAAGTGAATTTGCATTATTGGTAATTAATCTACAGAATATGATTAAACCAGTCATGACATGGACAAACTTAAATGCCAAATGGCAGTTGGGTAGCATTTACTCAAAACCTTTGACTGTGTGCATCACAATAAACTGTAGAAAATACTGAAAGAGATGGGAATACCAGACAACATGACCTGCCTCTTGAGAAATCTGTACGCAGGTCAGGAAGCAGGAGTTAGAACTGGACATGGAACAACAGACTGGTTTAAATAGGAAAAGGAGTATGTCAATGCTTTATATTGTCACCCAGCTTATTTAAATTATATGCAGAGTACATCATGAGAAACACTGGATTGGAGCAAGCACAAGCTGGAGAAGCACTTTATTTTGGGGGGGCTCCAAAATCACTGTAGATGGTGACAATTCAGTTCAGTTCAGTTCAGTTCAGTTGCTCAATCATGTCCTACTATTTGCGACCCATGAATCTCAGCACGCCAGGCCTCCCTGTCCATCAGCAACTCCCAGAGTTCACTCAGATTCGCGTCCATTGAGTCAGTGATGCCATCCAGCCATCTCATCCTCTGTCATGCTCTTCTTCTCCTGACCCCAATCCCTCCCAGCATCAGAGTCTTTTCCAATGAGTTAACTCTTCACATGAGGTAGCCAAAGTACTGGAGTTTCAGCTTTAGCATCATTCCTTCCAAAGAAATCCCAGGGTTGATCTCCTTCAGAATGGACTGGTTGGATCTACTTGCAGTCCAAGGGACTCTCAAGGGTCTTCTCCAACACCACAGTTCAAAAGCATCAATTCTTTGGTGCTCAGCCTTCTTCACAGTCCAACTCTCACATCCATACATGACTACTGGAAAAACCATAGCCTTGACTTAGTCAGCAAGTAATGTCTCTGCTTTTGAATATGTTATCTAGGTTGGTCATAATTTTTCTTCCAAGGAGTAAGCGTCTTTTAAATTCATGGCTGCAATCA
>SJYX01013089.1:9813-20815 GCA_006410675.1 Oreotragus oreotragus | reverse complement strand
CAAGATTGCCGGAAGAAATATCACTAACCTCAGATATGCTGATGACACCACCCTTATGGAAGAAAGTGAGAAGGAGCTAAAAAGCCTCTTGATGAAAGTGAAGGAGGAGAGTGAAAAAGTTGGCTTAAAGCTCAACATTCAGAAAACGAAGATCATGGCATCCGGTCCCATCACTTCATGGGAAATAGATGGGGAAACAGTGGAAACAGTGTCAGACTTTATTATTTTGGGCTCCAAAATCACTGCAGATGGTGACTGCAGCCATGAAATTAAAAGACGCTTACTCCTTGGAAGAAAAGTTATGACCAACCTGGAAAGTATATTCAAAAGCAGAGACATTACTTTGCCAACTAAGGTTCGCCTAATCAAGGCTATGGTTTTTCCTGTGGTCATGTATGGATGTGAAAGTTGGACTGTGAAGAAAGCTGAGCGCTGAAGAATCGATGCTTTTGAACTGTGGTGTTGGAGAAGACTCTTGAGAATCCCTTGGACTGCAAGGAGATCCAACCAGTCCTTTCTGAAGGAGGTCATTCCTGGAATTTCTTTGGAAGGAATGATGCTAAAGTTGAAATTCCAGTACTTTGGCCACCTCATGCGAAGAGTTGACTCATTGGAAAAGACGCTGATGCTGGGAGGGATTGGGGGCAGGAGGAGAAGGCGATGACCGAGGATTAGATGGCTGGATGGCATCACGGACTCGATGGACGTGAGTCTGAGTGAACTCCGGGAGATGATGATGGACAGGGAGGCCTGGCATGCTGCGATTCATGGGGTCGCAAAGAGTCAGACATGACTGAGCGACTGAACTGAACTGATGGTAATGTACTATGCATTTACCCCAAACTCTGTCTTCCAGTTTGTTCCCCCTTTTGGCCCAGAACCTGCTTGACAATCCAGTATGCTATACTCAGATATTGTTCCTCTAATCTATGTAAATGAAACTGTTTGTATGGTGATATGCCCTTCTTCAAGATTCAAGTTAATCATTCTATGGCCCAAGATGAACCATTTGGTACCAAGATTATCCCAAAATGCATCTTATGGGTGAGGGGTCTGATGCCATTCTGAGTTTTAAGACATTCCTTTCTTTCATTAATAGACTGCTAGTGACTATATAACATCCAGCTGAAGACTAGCCTATATCAGAAGCTTTCTCTATCTCCTTTATACTTTAATAAAACTTCATTACACAAAAGCTCTGAGTGATCAAGCCTCATCTGTGGCTCCGGATTGAATTCTTCTCCTCCGGGGGCCAAGAATCCTGGCGCTGTGATTCAAAACAACCTTTCAGTACTTAATATATTGAAGTAAGTTGCATCAGTTTTCATTCTAATCCAGAAGAAGGGCAATGCCAAAGAATGTTCAAACTATAGCATAATTGCTCTCATTTCACATGCTAGCAAAGTAATGCTCAAAATCCTCCAAGCTAGGCTTCAAAAAGTACATGAACCAAGAATTTCCACCAGTACAAGCAGGATTTAGAAAAGGCAGAGGAACCAGAGATCAAATTGTCAACATCCGTTGGATCATAGGAAAAGCAAGGGGAATCCCAAAACATCTGCTTCACCGACTTTGCTAAAGCCTTTGACTCTGTGGATCACAAAACACTGTGGAAAATTCTTAAAGAGATGGAAATACCAGACAACCTTAGCTGACTCCTGTGAAACCTGTGTACAAGTCAAGAAGCAACAGATAGAACCAGATATGGAACAATGGACTGATTCTAAATTGCAAAAGGTGTACATCAAGATTGCATATTGTCACCCTGCTTATTTAACTTATATGCAGAGTACATCATACAAAATATTGAATGGATCAAAGTTTGAATCAAGATCTGGAGGGATGATGTGGGGTGGGAGGTGGGAGGGGGGTTCATGTTTGGGAGTTCGTGTAAAAAAATAAATAAATACAAAAAATAAAAAAAAAAAAGATTGACAGGAGAAATATCAATAACCTCAGATGTGCAGATGACACCACCCTAATAACAGAAAGTGAAGAGGAACTCAAGAGCTTCTTGATGAAGGTGAAACAGGAGAATGAAAATGTGGCTTAAAATTAACAATAAAAAAAACAAGGTCATGGCATCCAGTCCCATGACTTCATGGCAAATAGATGGGAAAACATTGAAAACAGCCTTATTTTCTTAGGCTCCCAAATCATTGCAGATGGTGACTGCATACTTGAAATTAAAGTATGTTTGTTCCTTGGAAGAAAAGCCATGGCAAACATAGTCAGTTCAGTCACTCAATTATGTCCAACTCTTTGTGAACCCATGGACTGCAGCACACCAGCTTTCCCTTACCATCACCAAATCCTTGAGTTTGCTGAACCTCATGTCCATCGAGTCAGTGATGCCATTCAACCATCTCATCCTCTATTGTCCCCTTCTCCTCCTGCTTTGAATCTTTCCCAGCATTAGGGTATTTTCCAATGAGTCATTCTTCACATTAGGTGGCCAAAGTATTGGATCTTCCACTTCAGCATAAGTACTTCCAATAAATAGTCAGGACTGATTTATTTTCTGATTGACTGGTTTGATCTTCTTGCAGTCCAAAGGACTCTTAACAGTTTTCATCAACACCATGGTTCAAAAGCATCAATTATTTGATGCTCAGCTTTCTTTATAGTCCAACTCTGACATTCATACACGACTACTGGAAAAACCATAGATTTGACCATACATATCTTTGTTGGCAAAGTAATGCCTCTGCTCTTTCACATTATGTCTAGACTGACTATAGCTTTTCTAACAAGAAGCAAGTGTCTTTTAATTTCATGGCTGCAGTCACCATCTGCAGTGATTTTGGAGCCCAAGAAAATAAAGTCTGTCACTATTTCTATTGTTTCCTATACAATGGCAAACCTAGACACTGTATTAAAAAGCAGAGACATCTCTTTGCCAACAAAGAACCACGTAGTCAAAGCTNTAATTTCATGGCTGCAGTCACCATCTGCAGTGATTTTGGAGCCCAAGAAAATAAAGTCTGTCACTATTTCTATTGTTTCCTATACAATGGCAAACCTAGACACTGTATTAAAAAGCAGAGACATCTCTTTGCCAACAAAGAACCACGTAGTCAAAGCTGTAGTTTTTCCACTAATCATGTATGCATGTGAGACTTGGTCCATAAAGAAGGCTGCACAATTAATGCTTTCAAACTGTGATGTTGGAGAAGACTCTTTACAGCCCCTTGGATTACAAGGAGATCAAACCAGTCAATCCTAAAGTAAATCAACTCTAAATATTCATTGAATGGACTGATGCTGATGGAAAAGACAGAAGGCAGAAGGAGCAGGAGATGACAGAGGATTAGATGGTTGGCATCACCAACTCAGTGGATATGAGTTTGAGCAAGCTCCAGGAGATGATGAACAACAGGAAAGCTTCGTACACAGCAGTACATTGGATTGCCAAGGGTCAGACACTACTGAGCAACTGAATAACAACAAGTTGTATTCAAAATNTGCCATTGCCTTCTCCGAAAGGGGCAGCCTATCCAGAGGTAAAACCACAGTCCTTCATGGAGAAGACTCTGGAGAGTCCCTTGAACTGCAAGGAGATGCAACCAGTCCATTCTTAAGGAGACCAGCCCTGGGATTTCTTTGGAAGGAATGATGCTAAAGCTGAAACTCCAGTACTTTGGCCACCTCATGCAAAAGAGTTGACTCATTGGAAAAGACTCTGATGCTGGGAGGGACTGGGAGCAGGAGGAGAAGGAGACGACAGAGGATGAGATGGCTGGATGGCATCACTGACCCGATGGACTTGAGTCTGGGTGAACTCCAGGAGTTAGTGATGGACAGGGATGCTTGGCGTGCTGCAATTCATGGAGTCGGAAAGAGTCAGACACGACTGAGTGACTGAACTGAACTGAATTGAATGAATTAAGACTGACGTTCAAATTTGCAAACCTGAAGTGTTTTCTATGGGAGCAGTGATTGGCCTAGCCCGGGTCAGATAATGTTGTGTAAGTTGTTTTCAGAAGGCAGAGTAGAAGTTATTTTGGTGAAGCACAGAGCATGGACAAAGATAATGAAACAAAAGATATATATATATAAAATGTCTGGGACTTCTGCAATGTAGGGTATTCTCAGTAGAATTCAATGGACCCTCCCCCAAAACAATTAAAGTGGTTGAAATTATTAAAAAAAAAATTCCACAGCTATGAAAATTGTCCTAAAAAGATACACAAGAAGATCAGCAAATAAATGATCTACTAAACTTTGAAGGAAGCAGAATAATTTGTGGAAATTGAGCCATAACTTGTCAGACCCATCACCACTGTCAACACTCAATTCTATATAACAGAAGCCCAACCTTAACTATTCTATTTCAAGCAGGTGTAGCCAAGAAGACCTTGATTAACTCTGTGCCTACTTCCCCGTGATGGACTGTGGTTTTACCTCTGGATAGGCTGCCCCTTTCGGAGAAGGCAATGGCACCCCCACTCCAGCACTCTTGCCTGGAAAATCCCATGGACGGAGGAGCCTGGTGGGCTGCAGTCCATGGGGTTGCTAAGACTCGGACACGACTGAGCGACTTCAATTTTACTTTTCACTTTCACTTTTCACTTTCATGCATTGAAGAAGGAAATGGCAACCCACTCCAGTATTCTTGCCTGGAGAGTCCCAGGGATGGAGGAGCCTGGTGGGCTGCCATCTATGGGGTCGCATAGACTCAGACACGACTGAAGTGACTTAGCAGCAGCAGCAGCAGCAGGCTGCCCTTTTTTCTCATCACACCATCCATCCCTGATACCAAAGCTCCATTCTAGGCAAGTGAGATAGAGGAATAGATTTTTCCTCTACATGGTCCCCACTAATAAGAAGGAAATTATTCCTTCAGGATCTTCCTGACAGATGCCAGAAATCTGGGGACTTGATTACCCATGCCCTAACTTAGGGATAGGAGGAGGTTTGCTGCCAGAAGGGTCAGTGAAGAAAGACCAAAGACTGTGTCCCAACAACCATACACGTGCGTAGGACAGGAGTATTGCTTCCCAGTGGAACAGTGGTAACAAACCTTCCTGCCAATGCAGGAGATGTAAGAGACATGGGTTCAATTCCTGGGTCAGGAAGATCCCCTGGAGGATGACATGGCAACCCATTCTAGTAGTCATGCCTGGAGAATCCCATGGACAGAGGAACCTGGAGGGCTACAGTCCATAGGGTCACAAAAAATCAGAAGTAACTGGAATGACTTAGCATGCATGCATACATCATTGATGAAATAGGATCCTTACCTCCAGTGCTGTGCGGTAAAAAGGGGTTCTGGTTGTGGGAGAAGTGGACCATAGCACAGAGTATTATATGGCATTGCCTGAGGGAACTGACTTTTTTTTTTTTTAACAGAGAATGGATAGTTTCATGCTTAATGATATCATCAAAAATAATGGAGATCTTGGTGAACAGCAATTACAAAGAAAACATTAGGTTCATAATACAAGCAAATAACAGAGAAGCCAGAAGTTTAATAGAAAAGAATCTAGACGAACTCTCCTGGAAAGTGAAAGTGAAAGTCACTCATTCATGTCCAATTCTTTTATGCAATTTCATTCAAATTAATTACCAACACACATAAATGTGAATTATTTAAGTTATGGAAGAATAATTAAGAGTAACAGGTATACAGAAATGTAGATACTCTGAAAGTGAAAGTCGCTCAGTTGTGTCCAGCTCTTTGTGACCTCATGGACTATACAGTCATGGAATTCTCCAGGCCAGAATACTGGACTGGATAGCCTTTCCTTTCTCCAGGGGATCTTCCCAACCCAGGGGTTGAAATAAGGCCTCCCACATTGCAGGTGGATTCTTCACCAGCTGAGCCACAAGGGAAGCCCAAAAATCACAGTCAATTCTGGGGCCTGGAAAGACTTTGTGCAAGTGTTAGGTGCATTTAGACTCAGAGTGCTTAGAGCAGGACCTGGGAAATTTTAGACTTTCTCTAACCCATAAGCAACCCCTCAACACAGGACAGACACCTCATTGGCATAAGGGCCTTAAACACAACTTCTAAAGAAACGCTGACTGAATAGTTAGCTACTTTAACTCAGAGGTGACTCTTAAAGGAGCCAAACTTAAGAATAAAATAACACATCCCCATCAATCTGGAAGACTGGGCCTAAGGCCCAAGGTGGCACCCTCCAAGGAGCCCTCATAGAGGGAATCTCTGAGCTAATGGTCTCTGACTGAATGTGAGCCAAAAGTATTTAACTTCCCTGAGTTTCCAAACCACAAATACACTCAACAGTAAGTAAGTAAGTAAGTAAAGTCACTCAGTCGTGTCCGACTCTTTGTGACCCCATGGAGTGCAGCCGACCAAGCTCCTCAGTCCATGGGATTCTCCAAGCAAGAATACTGAAGTGGGTTGCCATTTACACTCAACAGTAAAAGGGTAAAAATCTAACTGGCTAAGAAGACTTAAGCACATTGATTTCCCTCCAAAATTGCACATACCTTATCCTTTCATCCCAGAGACAATCTCTAGGTAGCTCTGCTAAAAGATAAAAACAAGCAGAAAACAACATGAGCAGGTACATCACTGCAGAGAAAATATATTTCACAGAATTAATTTAAGCAAATCACCAAACAATTGCATCACCAGGCAGGCAGTAATAATAGAGGTGGGATCTATATTGAGGAGCTACAACATATTATCTAAAACATCCAAGTTACAGCCACAAATATAAGAGATGTAAAGACAATAAAGAAGTTATCCTTATACAGGAAAAAAAAAAAGCAATGGAAACAGATGGTGGGTTAAGCCCAGAAAGACTTCAAAACAGCTATTATAAATCTGTTCAAAGACTAAAGAAACCAACATTAAATAATTCAAGAAAGATATGATGACAATTTTTCCAAACAGAGAATATCAATGAGAGATAGATACTATTAAAAAAAAAAAGACTCAATGGGAATTCTGTAGCTGTAAAGCTTAATGATTTAAATGAAAAATTCACTAGAGAGTTTGAACAGTACTGACACAGGATGCTCAGTCCTGAAAACATGAAGCTACATGCGAGAGAAAAGTCACAACACCACATAGTGTGATTTCATTTATCTGAACTATCCAGAACAAGCAGATGCATAGAGGCAGAAAGTAGATTAGTGGTTTCCTAGGACTTTGACGTGTATAATTGAAATTTTCCTTCCCAAACTTCAAATTTCATTTCTAAATCCTAACCCTTGGTATTTCAGAATGTGCCCTTGTTTGGAAACATGGTAGAGTAGCATTTTCGGTGGGATACTAAGAAGGACATTAGGTAAATACTAAGTAAAACTGAATAAGATATGGATTTTAACAATAATGTATTAATATTATTTCATTGGCTGAGATATGAGGAAACTGGCTGTGGGTGTACATATGAACTATTAACTATTTTTACAACTTTTCAGTAATTCTAAAAATATTCTGAAATTAAATTTTATTTTAAACATGGGTTTGGGATGGAATTGGTGGTAGATAAACCTGAACATGTTGGGGGTATGTTAAGGAATTTAAGGGCTTCTGGGTGGTGCTAGTGATAAAGAACTCTCCTACCAATGCAGGAGACATAAGAGACACAGGTTTGATCCCTGGGTGGGTAAGATCCCCTGGAGTAGGGAATAGCAACCCACTTCAGTACTCTTGCCTGGAGAATGCCATGGTCAGAGGAGCCTAGAGGGCTAAGGTTGCAACAAGTCAGCATGACTGAAGTGATTTAGGATACATGTACACACAAGGAATTTAAACTTTAAGAAATTTGGAAAATAAAAAGATTTAAATTATAACAAAGCAACATAATCAGTTTTTAGCTCACTGATCCAGAGAGGGGATATCCATGGTATATAGGGACATAAATAAATAAAATTTCTCCGGAAACTATTTTAAAAATGAGAGGGTGATATGTATGGAAAGAGTAACATGGAGATTTACAGTACCATATGTAAAACAGATAGCCAATGGGAATGTGCTGTATGGCTCAGAAACTCAAACAAGGGCTCTCTATCAACCTAGAGGGGTGAGATGGGGAGGGAGATGGGGGGAGGTTCAAAAGGGAGGGGATATTTGTATACCTGTGGCTGATTCATATTGAGGTTTGACAGAAAGCAGCAAAATTCTGTAAAGCAATTATCCTCAATAATAAATAAATTTTAAAAATATCATAACTGCAAACTTTAAGGAAAATAAAGTTACTGAACACCACAAATCAAAATATAGCAAGTTAAAATGTCACTATTTCAATGATTAATATTATAGTGTCTAAAAAAAAAGTAATTGAAACAAGGTGAAGTTTATGTTAGACTACCTGGATTAAAATAAAATTGCCCCATTCACTGGAAGCATGCATTAAAACTTCACCTGTCAGCAGTATTAAGGCAATAAATGAGTCATCCTATATAACGTCTAACTAGGTAACTGGTTAAATCCCCTGTGGATGTATCGGTTATCCCCTTCTTGCAGAAACTGCTTAGGATTTCACATCTTTATTCAAACAAGAGAAATAGATTTGGACTATTTCAGTAATAACGTGGGCTTCTCTGGTAGATCAGATGATAAAAAATCTGTCTGCAATGCAAGAGACCCAGGTTCGATCCCTGGGTGGGGAGGATCTCCTGGAGATGAGAATGGCAACCTACTTCAGTTTTCTTCCCTGGAAAATCCCATGAAAAGAGGAGCCTGCAGGGCTACAGTCCAGGCAGTGGCAAAGGGTTGGCCATGACTGAGTGACTAACACACACAGTGTGACTATAACTCCTCTTCATGAATCTTCTACCCATCTACGTAAAAATGGTAGTTTCAAGGCACAATTTTTATTGTTTTTCTTGCCTGTTTTTCCTTCTAGTCTATGATGTAGACATTTATTTATATTTTGAATTTAGTTCAGGTACTCACTTATCTCTTAAGCCTTTATTCATTACTTGTCCTACTAATAAATGTAATTTATTATATTTAACTGATTTATGTTTTTAAATAATTGGATAAGAGTAAAAACAAAACAGGCACATTTTGAAATATTCATATGTAGAAATATTAACAGTTGCTATAGGAGGTGCAAAATATTCCAACGTGTATTAAATTACTCAGGCTGCCATAACAAAATACGGCAGGTTGGGTGCCTTGAACAAAAGGAACTCACATCTTTGAAGTCCTGGGAGGTGAAAATCTGAGATCAAAGAACAAACACAGCTTGGTTGTGGTGAGAGTTCTCTTCCTGGCCTGTAGCCCCTTGCATTCATGTGTGTCCTTACCTGGACTTTCATGAGAGAGAGCTCTTCTTTTTCCCTCTTTTTCTAAGGCCAAAAATCCTATTGGATTAATGCCCCATCTTTGTGTCTATTTTTATCTTAAGTAATTCCTAAAAGCTTTACCTCCAAATACTGTCTTATTGGGATGAGTTAAGGCTTCAACATATTAATTTGAGGAGGGACATTTAAATCTGTAACTCATTTTACATATTATATTTTGTGGTCTTCTGCATCTTCCTTGTGTTTTTGCCTTTTCCTCACACTGCAAAGCATGCAGGATCTTAGTTCACTAACGTGGGGGTAAAAACTGATGCCCCTTGCAGTAAAAGTATGGGTTCTTAACCACTGGATCACCAGGTCCTCCCTTCCTGTTTCTAAATTGGCAGCATGTTATGATTGCTTTTATACCTGGACTAATTAACACTTATCTATCTGATCACTACTTTCTTTGCCTGTCTTGTGACTCAAATTGGTGAAATTATAACACATGATTTCATCTGCCTAGGCTTCCTCAGAGGCCAGGTTACACTTTGATTTAGCTTCTCCTACTCACTTGATCTGTAATGTGTTCCTCTGTCAGACACTTCTAATTTGCCTACTCGAAGTTCTGCAGAACAGTAACCTTGTCACAGAATGTAAGAACTTTTGACAAGTCTTCTGGTAGCCTAGGCTTCCTCAGAGGCCAGGTTACACTTTGATTTAGCTTCTCCTACTCACTTGATCTGTAATGTGTTCCTCTGTCAGACACTTCTAATTTGCCTACTCGAAGTTCTGCAGAACAGTAACCTTGTCACAGAATGTAAGAACTTTTGACAAGTCTTCTGGTTCTGTCATAGACAGCTCTGCTCACTATACTGACAAGAACCATCCCCATTTCTGTTTTATTGTTCTGAGGCATTCTGTCAATACATATTGGTCAGCTTAAAACCTCACAGTTAATTTCTCCGATGGTGTGATCACTGCTTTGTTTTTATTCATTCAAGGTTTAATAGCATCCTTCTACGCTTTTGTCTGAAATATACAATGTTGGAGGCACAGATAGAGTGTTTTGGGAGGGTTTTTTTTTTAAGATTATGAAACCTCTCCTATTTTGTTAGTAATATTTCAATGAATTTTACACTTCATATAATAAAATATACTTAGTCATTTTTATGTCTGATGTTTGTTAATTCACAATCAATAGTTATCAGGTGGCACAATGGTAAATAATTCACCTCTCAATGAAGAAGGTAAGAGATGAGGATTCAACCCCTGAGCTGAGATGATACTCTGAAGTAGGAGATGGGAACCCATTCCAATATTCCTACCTGGAGAATGTCATGGACAGAGGAGATCAGGGGGCTCCAGTCCATGGGGTGGCAAAGAGGTGGACATGACTGAGAGACTGAGGAAACACACAAAATATAACTTTATTTTAAGCTATCATCTATTATCTCTTAGAAGTATTTTTTATATCAAGAATTCTTCCTGGATTTATTATACTGAAAACCATCTTTGCTTGTCTAGTGACTTTACTACTTTTTTTTTTTTTTTTTCAAAAAGTTCACAATAAAGATTTATATTTTCATTTGGAGTAAATTTATAATTTACATTTAGTTCTAGATTTGTATTTTATTTCATATTTGTTATGATGAGCAATTTTACATGTCAAATTAGCTAGACCGTAACGACCAGATTTAGTCAGATATTATTTCTTTCTTTCTTGATGTTTTTAGATGAGTAGTTTTTTAAATTTAAATTTATTTATTTTAACTGGAGGCTAATTATTTTACAA
>SJYX01013087.1:8846-21338 GCA_006410675.1 Oreotragus oreotragus | reverse complement strand
TTTTTTTTTTTTTTTTCTGATTTAACATACCTCACTCCTAGGAACTTGGGCTGTTCTCCAGGTGCAGAAGTCTCTGTCTCCATCTTCAAACTGTCAATGTGAGCGATGGAGATGACAGTAGCAGCCACATACCACGGAAGGGCCATGAAGGAGCACACCACCATGAGGATGGCCACCCAAAAGAGATCCAGGTGATATCCAGCTCCTTTCTGCAGCAAGAGGTAATAAAGCCATGTGGAGAAAACACACATACTTCTATCTAGTCATATTTCCAGATGAGAGTTAAGATTACCAAAAGAAACCAATGCACTCTGCTTGGAATACGTATCTACCGAAAGGTGAGCTCCTTGAATGAGGCTTCTTCTTCCTCATGCTATCCCTCAATATTAAATGCAAAGCTGTCACATGATATACCTTCTTGAGCTACAGTCACAGCTTGCTTGTTTATTGTTAATTATCCTCTCTGCATCCAGTCACATAATTAGAACAATAGAAATATACAACTACCTTGAAGAGCTACTGAGATCCTCTAATAAAGTAACTGAGGCAAAGTTTCTTGTGGGAGCATAAATGGTAGTGATGGTTATAGAGTAGGAGCTCAATAAATGATGATAGTAGCAATAGTGATACTGACTGTTTTTAACCTAAGCACAATAAGCTCCTTAGAAAAAGACACAATGCGTTCTTTGCTTGACTATTTAGCAGTATGCTGTTCACTCAGAGAGTACTCAGCACATGTAGACTAGAGCTTCGAAAGCAACCTTAAGAAAAGCAACCTTGGCGCTTTATGTAGAATCTAAAGAAATGATATAACAGCCTATTTACATGACAAAAATAGACTCACAGACATAGAAGACACATTTATGGTTACCAAAGGAAAAATGGGAGTTGGGAATCAGGAGTTTGGGATTAACATAAACACAGTAATATATCTAAAGCAGATAACCAACAGTGGCTGACTATATAGCACAATCAATACCGAATCTTAAAGAGCAAAAGATTTGTATGTATACATATACACATATATATACATAATAAATACACAACATATACATAATATATAATATATACACATATATATACATACAAATCTTTTGCTTTTATAGTCAGCCACTGTTATATATATATATATATCTAAAAATATATAATATGAAAAACTGAATCACTGCTGAACACCTGAAGCTAACACAACATTATAAATCAACCATACTTCAATTAAAAAATAAAGACAAAAAGTACATAAAAGACCATCTCTCACCTTTCATAGTACAAGAAAATAATGGTTTAACAACCTATGAAACATTACACTTAAGGTAATTATACCCCCTTAATAAGAATAGGCTGATTTCAAACACTGCCAGAGAGTCACAATAACATTTACTGACTGGAAGAGCAGACGATGTAACAAAAGGTCTAGCTCTTTTACTCACTAAATAAATATTGTTAAATGTGTCCACGATGTTATTCTATGATTATATTTCTCTGCTCTGTTTGTGAAGAAATCAAATGCCTAAGCCCCCTAAGGAGCCTGAGAAAACAGAGCAGTCCATTTTCACAGCATGGGAGCAGCCGCGGCAAAAGCCAGTGTGAGCAACCTGAGGGAACGGAGAGGCTGACCGTAAAACACGAGAGTGGGCTTTTCACCAGGAACCCGGTGACTGCCATCGCTCAGATCCTGTTACATTATTCCGAACACGACTCTCTTCTCACCGAAATGCCAAGATTTTACCCCTGGCTTGCACACATGGGTCTAATCATGTTCTCAGCGAACTCATCACAGGGAAGGGTAACTGACCCAAGAAAGAAAAGCTTATTTTTACTTTGTCCAGGTTTAGCTAAGAATGAGAGCCTCCTTGAGAGACAAGTAGGGTAATATATATTCATAAAACCAGTTTACTGCAGTACAAAGCATAAGGGCTTGAACCGGGACTAGTTTAAGGTAGGGGAGAGGAGGGCAAGGCAGTGACTAATGAGGTGAATATATGCACCTCCGGGGTTCTCAGCCATTCACTCTGCCAACAGACTCTGGCTGCCAACTTATGAACAGACACAGGCTTAGGTGTTGGTGACATATTTGCAAATAAACCAGACAAAAATTCCTGCTCTAGTGGAGTTTCCATTCTACCGAAGGAGACACCGGTAAACAACATAAACAAGTAATCTATGCAGTATCTAAAACAGTGGAAAGCACGAAGGAGAACTAAAATTGGATTCGGAGGCTGAATACTGTGGGAAGCCACTGTAGGGCTTTAAAGCAAAGAATGATGACATGACTTGCTTACATTCGAAATGCCATGACTGCTGTGTTAGGAGCAGACGGGAGAGAACAGTAAGCATGAAGAGGCTGCTCCCTTGACCCGTGCAAGCGACTGTCATGGTTAGAATCAGGGTGGCACCAGTGAACAGAGTAAAAGCTGGGTGCATTCTGGCTTTATACTGAGGTGGAACATAGAGGATTTGCAGACTTCTGCCTGTGGGTGTGTTGGCCATTCACAATCTGGCTTCTGTTGACATCAGCAGCCTCATCTTTGACCTCTGTCCTACTTGGATCTTACAGTCACTTTCAACCAATTCCTCAAATATGTCTTACTGATGCCTTTGGCGTCTTTGCCCACATAACATCCCTCCCTAGAAAAGCCTATATTCTTCCCTTGGCTCAGTCCTACTCATTCTTAAGACTTAAATCAGCCATCAGGAATTTTTTTTTTTTTTTTCCTGATTGTTTTTCCTTTCTCATTCCAGGTGAGATAGGTGAGTTTGGTTAGGTTAGGTCTCTTCCTTGATGGTTCCCTGTTAATTTATGCTTTCCTCTATCACAGCATTCATCATGCTGTTTTGAAATTGTAGGTGTGTTTGTCTTTGATATTTGACCATAAGTAACATGAGGACCTGGACTGCATCCTGAATACCTAAGCAGAGCATATGATGTATAGTCAATGCTCAACTGAAGTTTATTAAAAGTGAATGACAAGTAGAATGTGTACATTCTTTTGAGTGGCAAATATAAACTCTTAGCAATACAAGAAATTAAAACTTACTTGCTGATTGGCAGAAATGTGAACCTTCTGTGGGGATAAGGGGAAGGCGGACAACATCTGGAAGTATCACATAGCTACAAGTTTTATTTAGACTAAATCACTCAAGACTATATTAGACGTACCAACATGGTAATTGATGGGCAGAATTCCCATTTCTTGTCACCACGGAAACTGTAATAACCTAAGGATGTGCACACTGACCAGATCAATGGGTCACAAGAATAGTGGTTGCAGAAAAAGTCATGGAGGTGAGCTACCCCCATGCTCTCTCTCTCTCTTCTTTGAAATCAAGCCAGCTTTGTCACCTTTTTTTTTAAAGAAAGAAAAGGATTTATTTTTGGCTGTGCTGGGTCTTCATTGCTTTGCATGGGCTTTCTCTAGTTGTGACGTGCAGGGGCTAACTCTCGAGTTGCATACATGGGCTTCCCGTTGCAGTGGCTTATCTTCTTGAGTGGCCCAGGCTCTAGAGGGTGCGCTCAGTGGCTGTGGCACATGGGCTCAGCCACCCCTCAGCATGTGGCATCTTCCCGGATCAGGGATCACGCCCATGTCTCAACAGGTGGATTCTCGACCACTGAACCACCAGGGAAGCCCCTCCACGGTTTCTTAAACTATTTCAAGTAAAACAAGTCTGAACTAGGTATCCTGGAGACTAGCAAAGAGGGGCCACATAATACCAAAGAAGGTGGAATGAGGACTGTAGAAAGTAGAATACAAAGGTAACTGCAAGACCACCAGAACAAATAAAAGTTCTGGGACAAAGTAATTATAGACACATAATTACCCTGCCTCCTGACATCACCCCCTTCAAAAAGTCTTCTTTCCCTCAACTAGGCTGAGAGTACCTGACGCTCTTAAAAGGAAGGGAAAACCATCAACTTGACCCGAAGGCCCTTGTTTCCACACTGTTCTCTCTCCAGGCCCAACCCTCCTCCTTTCACTGCAGCCACATTCTATTTGTCATTCATTCTCAGCAGGTTACCGGCTCCGTAAAGCCTGTTCCTACATAATGAGTCCTGTGCCCTCCTGTGTTCCAGGCTCACTCGGCTAATCCTATTGATGACGTGTGAGATCTCAGTGTAAGTGCTGCTACCTTGGAACTCCCAGTACCTCTGGACTGGATCAAACCCTCTCTTACAGACTCTTCATGGAGAAGGCAATGGCACCCCACTCCAGTTCTCTTGCTTGGAAAATCCCATAGATGCAGGAGCCTGGTGGGCTGTAGTCCATGGGATCGCGAAGTCGGACATGACTGAGCGACTTCACTTTGACTTTTCACTCTCATGCATTGGAGAAGGACATGGCAACCCACTCTGGTGTTCTTGCCTGGAGAATCCCAGGGACAGAAGAGCCTGGCAGGCTGCCATTTCTGGGGTCGCACAGAGTCGGACACGACTGAAGCGACTTAGCAGCAACAGACTCTTCAAGCACCCTCCCCTGTCTTTCATATTTATCTGCAATGCTACAATGTGATTGATTATTGGAATTACACATCTCTCCCTCAGGGACAAGAAGATCCGTGAGGACAGGGACCATATGCAAAGTTATTCTCTACTACTGAAATGCCAGCATGTGACACAGAGCCCACCACAGAGCGGACACTAGATAAATGTTCGTTGGATAAATGAATGCATGTTAATTCATCTGTTCAGAAGCACTCTGCTAGATCCTAGAAATATAATTACTGCTAATACACAGTCCTTGTCCTCAAATGGTTTATAGAGTAATATAAGAGTTGGAGAAATCAACAGGCATTCTCAATACCACAGTGCTAAAGGTCTATAGTAAGGGTGAGCTTGCGATATCATGAGAAGGGGAGCACCTTTATTTAACTCAGCTTAAAGTCAGGGATGATTTACATGGGAGGTGGTATCTAAGTTGAGCCCTAAAACATGAGCCATAACCGGCTGGAAGACAAGATATAGGGAATCAGGGGGAAAACAACAGGCAAATGGGCTGCCATTTTGAGAAAATTAAGTTGAGTTGGTGCTTAGGATGAGAAGGGAAAGGTATAAAATAAGGGTAAAGAAGTTAAGAACTTGCATGCTTTGTTAAAGACTTTGGAAGTTTTAATTATAAGAGCAATGGGAAGCATTTTTTGAAAATGCCATGTGACATCTTCTTACCCCTCATCCCTAGTGCCACCGCCTTCTTCATGTTCCTGGTTTTAGGACCAAACAGGCGCCATGACAAGCTTCGGGGAGCCAAGGTAGGCCAAAGCCTCCTTTGCAGAGGAGCTGAGTCATTGCCAGGGAGGAACTGAGATCATCCTCTGCTGGCATCAGGAGTCGACCAATCAGTATACTCCCCGTAGCCTAGTTTCAGCCTATCAGGACGAGGGTAGAAATCCCCAAAGAAAGCCCGCATGCACAAAAATTTAGCCAATCAATAAATACCAAGTAACCCTTGCAACCAATCCACCCTTGCCAACTTCCTGTCTTTGTCCTAAATCTATAAATACTACTGTAACCCAGGGTTCGGGGCTCTTGCTCCACTCCACTGTGTTGGATGTGGCAGGGGCCCTGGCTCGAGTCAGAAATAAATTCCCTTTTTGCTTCTGCATTGCCGTGGATGTCTTGTTTTCTCAGTTTTGGGGACTCGGATTGCGGGCATAACACCTGGCTTCCTTCACATTCACTCAGCAACCCTCGACCCTCAGTGAAGCTCTAGTAGCCACAGAAACCTCTTGCTTTATACCTGTCCCTGACAGTCCACTCTCCTCATAGAGTAATCTCTTTAAAATTTCAGTCACTGCATGGTTCTTCCCTGCCCTAAACCCTTAGTGGTGTCTTGTTTCACTTAGAATCTAATACCTATGCACTGTAAAATTCTCCTATCCAGTGTTCTATATCAGTGTTTCTTACCATAACCATTTTGCCCACCAGGAGACAGGTAGTAATGTCTGGAGATATATTTTTGGTCACAACAACTTGGGAGAAAGAGTGTAACTGGCATCTAGTGAACAGAGGCCAGAGATGCTGCTAAATAGCCTACGATACACAAGATGGTCACGACCAACAAAGAATTATTCAGAAAGACAATAATGCTGAAGTTGAGAGTGTTTGTTCAATGGTGATTTGGCCCCACTCTCACTGACTTTACCTTGAATCACTAATTCCCAGAGGCTCTAGTCACACTAGTTTATTACTTGCTTCCCAAAACACCAAGCTCTTCCTCACCCCAGGGCCTTTGCATCTGCTTATATCTTTGTTTAGAAAACTATTTTTTAAATAAACATTCATTGGACACCTATGCTAGATCTTGTGTTAGATAAAAACAATAAGACAGAATACCTCCCCTTGAAAGGTTTATAGATTATTAGTTGAAGCCAGAGGTGGAAGAAAAGACCTTATTGTTTGTACAAGGTCAATTCCAACCTAGTGGTGGATATGAGTAGTGAAGAGGGGAAATCCCTGAAACTCCTTCAGGGTAGAGACTATGACTGAAACACAAGTGTTCTATACATAGCAAGGACTCAGCAAGCTCACAAAAGGTTAAGTCTGTCCTCTAAAGTTTATAAAAGTCTTTATCTTCATGGATATGAATCCAAAGGATGTTCTGCTTTCTTAAACTGGAGAATATTTTAAGTACAAGGACAGGCAGTGAAACTTTCACTTCCTTTGGATACTATACGTACTTTGCCAACATAGAATATCAGTCATTCAGGAGTAAATCCACAAAAAAAAAAAAAAACCTCTGAGAGAAAATGACAAGCCCAACAGTGTATTTGGTAGAGAGACGATAACAAAGGGATCAGGGGCAGTATGCACACATGAACAGATACAGAATAAACGTTCATGCTAAAAGCCCCCCTGGATTCAGAGAGCAAGGTGGTTTATGGGGACACTGAGAACCATGACAGTTTTTCCCACCAAGGGAAGGGACACAGGTTTGTATATAAATTATAATGTATTCTAAACCGAGATTCAAAGAGGTCTGAAAAGACACCCAAGAGTTCAGAGTGTTTAAGTGTGTCTAGTGTGAACCCACAAAATCTTCCTGCAGTGATGACATCTAAACAGGGCTTTGACTAATATTAAAATTCTCACATTCCCTATGAGAACCAGAGATGGGTTGGAAGGGTCTCGGTTATTACCCACCTTACACACTGAGTTCAACAACTCTGAGGACCATGCGGCCCCAGATAACAAAATTCTTCAGTATGTGTTTAGTATGTCTGCCTTATGGAAATCAGTGTGATGGGCCACAAGAGGGCTGGGAAAAGGACTAAAACATGGCCCTTGCCTTGAAACTGTTTTGGATCAGAAAAGAAGAAAAGGAAATTATGCTAAAAAAACTACTGTGCAAGATATTATGTGACCAATGTCCAGCATGTATGTGTGTGTTCAGTTTCTCAGTAGTGTCTGACTCTTTATGGACTGAGCCCATGGACTATAGCCTGCCAGGCTCCTCTGTCCATTGGATTTCCAAGACAAGAATACTGGGATGTGCTGCCATTTATTTTTCCAGGGAATTTTCCCAACCCAGGGATCAAACTTGCATCTCCTGCATTGCAGGCAGATTCTTTACCACTGAGAAACCAGGGATGACCAATGCATAGAGTGGTACAAATATAATAAGAGCAAAAACAGGTGCAATAGAAATTATACATTGTATATATGATCATTAATATAATAGAAATTACATTATGAGTGAAGATTTCACTGACAAGTTTTTATAAGGATGGAGATGATTTTGATAGGTGGTAATCACTGAAGAGTAGAGAGGAAAGTTTGAATAACCAGCAGAAGAAACTTGCAGATTTGATGCCAATAATTCATCTGACCAGTACATTTTATAGTATGAGGAATCATTTTAAATTTCAGGTGAGATCGTATCCCTTAAATCCCAAGCTAGGGCAAATGGACATTCTTCAACGGGGAAAGGTTTAGAGGAAATAAAGTGCATAAACATTTAGAACTATAGGACTGACATATAAGAACAAAGTTTTTTTAAAAAAGTTCCAGGTTTTGAAACGATGCAAAGGAGATCAGTCATTAACTCATGGTCAAACCATTAGAATAGTCTAGACATGAGATTAAAGGACTGAATCTAAGGTATAAGAGAAGGAAAAGAAAGGAAAAAGCTAAAACAGGGCACCTTTTGTAGTTATCCAAGAAAACACAGTCAAATTAAAGGTTTTACCATAGAGTATATCAGAGAAAATTTATTGCTACAATGATCTAATATCTGTTTCTGGATACTAATTCCAAACGATTTTCCCTCCCACGTCCCATCTTTACACTAAAATCACTTTCCTTCTGAGGAGCATCCCTTGCTTTGAGGTCTGAAGCTCACTCTCTTTCTCCTTCTGCCAATGACTCAGGGAAAAACCTTGAAGAAGTTATGACCTTGCTGAACCTCATTTGCTCTTGAGTGCTCTGCAGGAATAATGTGGAACATAACTAAGCAAAATGATGGTCACAAAAAGCCAAGTGCCTTGGTGTTCCTCATCAGTACAGAGCTGATCTGCACAATGGAAAGGTGGGTCCCATTCCAAACAGAGCAATCAGCCAGCCAGGGCCACTGGACTCAGGGCCAAAGCAAACAGCACCCCTGAACACGCTGCCCTTCACATCACAAGGCCTCCGTCTCTCTCACTGTTTCAGGTTTCTCTTCNACAGAGCTGATCTGCACAATGGAAAGGTGGGTCCCATTCCAAACAGAGCAATCAGCCAGCCAGGGCCACTGGACTCAGGGCCAAAGCAAACAGCACCCCTGAACACGCTGCCCTTCACATCACAAGGCCTCCGTCTCTCTCACTGTTTCAGGTTTCTCTTCTGAACCAGTTTCATAGCATCAGGGCTCTTTATCGTTTGCGACAGAATTTTCAATTTTCACATTCCACAGCCTCTTTCCAAACAAGATCTGAACAAAACAATATCCAGAGTGAGAAGCCTTCAATTCGTGATCATGGTTCCACTGGTACCTTCAGATTTGTGTCAAAACACTGGCACTTATTCCAGAACTATTGTCATTCAAAGGGAAGATTTCAAATAAGCAATTCCAATGGCGATGAAAACATTTTTTAAATATATTCGGCTCCTATTTTAAGAGGTAAATCCTAATATGCCTTGATTTTCCAATGTTTTCTACAGGGAATAGAATAATAAAATTTCAATATTTTACCTATCTAAATTTGCTAAATTCAAAGTTCTGCATTTTATTAGTAAGGAAACTTAATGGGCAAAAAGAATAGGCGTTTGCCTTCAAGGACACATAACAAATCTGGCCAACTAGATCTCAAAAGTAAGAAGATGTTTCCAAATATTTTAGGAATAAAATATATTAGTCAACATCCATTTCCAGCCTTTCAAACTAAACAAAGACTGAACGCCTCCCAGTATAGAACATCTAAAAATGCTCAACAAAATACAGAAAATGTCTCATAGAAATCACGATCTATCTGTCAGAAAGTAACAGAAATACTGGAAACAAAAAATAATGGCAGCAAGAAAGAATAAATCTACCACATCAGTAAACCCAGCTAAAGCTCTGCCTTGTAACACTGGGCTAATCTTTGGGGGGCTCAGGCATGAGTTAGAAGGGCTGAATCCTAGGGACTGAACACCAATCCCAGGGACACGTGGGGGGAAGGGTATAGATGGGAGACATCCCCTGAAATAAAACTAGGATACTCTAAACACAGTATAGCCATTTGGTCAACTAGGAAAAAAAACAAAACACTCCCCCAGAGAGAGAGACAGTGAAGATACATACTTCTTTTTGCCTTGCCACTAGATATAATGCCATTACAAAAAACCTCTAAAGATATTCCTAATCATAAAACTACAGCTGAGTTTGGGGCTGGAATTCCCATTACCTTTACAGTTTGGAAAACTTTAAGCCTAAAACACAGTGTGACGTGATTCTGGCCTTCCATGAACTAGTCTTACCACCACCCCCTCAAAACTATATCGATGGATAGAAAGTATGAACAGTATATCCATCAAGCGTCTAAGCAATCAAGAATATCTTCTTTGCCCATATTGTCCTGCAACGAAACATTACCATCCCTCCATCAAAGAGCAGAGTCCATCCGCACCTTCTTGAATGGAGGATGACACTGTGACTGTTTTGACCAATTGACTGGCAAAGGTTGAAGAAAACCCACACTTTTATTTCAACAGTTTTTTAGAAAAAGCATTTGTCTTTGCCTTCATTAAGGACAGTTACCAAGTTAAAATCAGAAGGATAACTGGCTTAGTGGTAAATAGTTAATGTTGCCCTCTCCGGTGGTGAAGAAAACATGATTTGAAACAATCTTTTCCAGGATTAAATAAGGTCTTCCAAAAGTAGTACACTGAGGAAATGTGTCCACACAGGGTGAGCTATGACTGTCAAGTCTTAAATAACATGCCAATTACACCATCTTGCTTTTGAAGTAATTGGTATTTTTATGTAGTACTTACGAAGAAAGGAGAAGGCAATGATAGCTGTTGTTATGAACATTTACCTTGAGTTTGTGTTCCTTCCTGTTTACAATCACAGCTGTGATTTGCTGGTCCATGAAAATCAGGATGGTGACCAGCAAAGCAGGTATGGCAGCTGCAAGGTACACCCACCAGGGATTTCCGCCAAACGGTGCAACAAACCAGCCTCGGTTTGGACTCGTTGGCTTGAAGAAGAGAGAAGACATTATTTGAAACAATATTAATACATACTCCATGATGAAAAATAAGTGGGGAAGACAGTTTTCTATTTGGAGAGTCAACATGTTAAAAAACAGAAACAGTTTTACTGATAGGTTAGACAGAGATTATTCACCAAAAACTTCCTAAAGGAGGTTATTTTTAAGGCAATGTTTTAAATGAAGGAAAACTAAGGATATAGGGTGATGGGAAAGAAGTAAATGTCATTTTGCATGTTCAGGATGATCAAAGTAAGACTCAGGAGGGAAGAAAGTAATTTAAGGGACAGCCATAAGAAAAACCCAAATGCAATATTCAGTAATGAGGGAGGCAGGAAACTACAAAGTCACCTTGAATTTTGTCCATAAGTTTTAGCAACTGCAATGAAGTTATGTCTACTACTGCCAAATTGAAATGGTTTCATAATTAATACATTAAAACCTACAAATATTTAATGTTATAGTAAATATTTCTTATTTTCATATTTTCCTATTCTTTTCCAAATTTTAAACAATACAAATAAACTAAAATAGAATCCTATCTATGAATTATTTTCTCCACATTTACTACTGAGAAATTCTCACTTCTCCTAAAGATATTTCTGTTTCACTTTGCTCATAACTCCATCACTGAACCTATACACATTTTACTACATTTACCAGGCTGGGAGCTTAGAAAGAAAGGAACTCTGTCTTGCCCTTCAATGTATTTCAAGTATGTCCAGTAGAGGGCTTGATTTAAAGCAAACATTCAATAAATGCTGACTTAAATAACTGAATAAATGAGAACTTATCTTTGCTAATGGCAGAAAAAATGCAAAAAAAATTTTTTTGCTTGCTATAACACTGATATTCCTTTCTCATTAGGTAGTCATGAAGCTAAAACTGCTGTTAGTTTAATTTTTCTTAGCAAATATATGGTTATCATGGATGAAGAGAACGATTAGGGGTATTCTAGAAAATAAGTCAAAGACTTAAAATGGAAAATTTAGACAGGGATATTCAAGAATGACTGAAATGTAAATTTTACCCATTAGGTCTTCACATACCAACAGGTTTATAAAATGAATAATTCTCATATCTTCTTTGTAATAATTAAAACTCACATTATATAGAAAGATGTGTGTTATAGCAAGTTGTTTGGCAGCAGGAAAACAGCACTGATTAGTAATGTAACCTTGGATAGTTTATTTAATTTTTATAAGCTTCAATCTCAACTTCACAAAATCAGGATAATAGTTATCTTACATCCTAGAACTATTATATGCATCAAGGTTACCAGTTGTTTGAAAATGTTTTGGATATTTTAAATACTCTAAATAGATAAAACAGATTTCATAATGTATGTATTTTCAATCAAAATCAGTATAATGTGAACCTTGCATTTAGTTCTAATCAGGCATTTAATTTTAGTGAAAAAATAGACAAAATGTATAGCAAGAGACCATTTGTAACATAAAGAAATGGGTAACTATACAAAAATAACTTAGAGATAAGACAAAATAGAATAAGGGAAAGGAAACAAAATCAGGGAATGACCAAAAGACAGAAATTCACCTACCTTGAACTCACTTGGCACAATTAGTTTCGGAGTGTCCACACCTACTAGAGCGTCTATTACACAAAAGATGAGAATGGACAGGATAATGGCAAAGTCACTGATGAGCTTTCTTGCCTGGGAAGAGGAAAAAGAAACAGGAACCTTTAAGCACTGGATATATGTATGTTATATATATATATATATATATGTCTCTGTTTGAAGTGAATGAAGAATTCTGTTATTTGCTAACAGCTTCTAGCAATGGCTTCATCAACAAATTAAAG
>SJYX01013086.1:0-13974 GCA_006410675.1 Oreotragus oreotragus | reverse complement strand
TGCACACAGATGCAAATCTGCACAAGGGAGTGTGTCTGGCCATATCACCTTCTCTTGGATGTATAGACACTTTGTGAACCCATTGTTAACCAATTGCCTCTACCCCATATAACTCAGACCACAGTGAAGAAACATTTATGGAACTTTTAACACAACCAGTTAAAAACAAACTGGCATATTACTGATTGTGGACTTGGCAGGCCTTCTGCGGTGAGCAGCATGCTTCATGCTGCTTGTACTTCCCCTCACTAACTTTCTTCCATGGTGATGAGAATAAAACACCAGCTGGAGTTAGAAGGAACAGGTCTGAACAACTTTATTACCCAGATGCTGAGAGTCAGAATGCAGAGTCATCAGACAACGTCAAGTCTTTTTATTAAATCATTATATATATATTTCTTTTGTACCACAGGGGTGGTTTCAATGGGCTATACTTTAAAAAACTGCATTAGGACTTCCCTAATGGTCTAGTGGTTAAGAATCCACCCACTAAAGCTGGGGTCACAGGTTTGATCCCTGATCTGGGAAGATCCCACATGCCGTAAGGCAACTACACCTGTGCCACAACTGCTGAAGCCTGCATTTCCTAGAATCTGTGCTGCCCAACAAGAGAAGCCACTGCAGTGAAACGCCTGTGCCCGCAGCTGGAGAGCAGCCCCTGCTTGCCACATCTAGAGAAAGCCTGTGCTCAGCAATGAAGACCCAGCTCAGCCAAAACTAAATTCTTTAAAAAAGAACTGCATTGACTGATGCTGCTGTTATATAATGCATATTAAATAAAATATATTAAAACAAATGTAAGACTGTTCCAAATGGGCATTTAGTTACCAAAAAATAGTCTTCCTCTTCTTGTTCAGTCTCTCAGTCATATCTGACTCTCTGAACCCTTGGACTGCAGCATACCAGGCTTCCCTGTCCTTCAACATTTCTCAGAGCCTGCTCAAACTCCTGTTCATTGAGTCAGTGATGCCATCCAAGCATCTCGTCCTCTGTCGTCCCCTTCTCCTCCTACCCTCAGTCTTTACCAGCATCAAGGAAAGATTTTTTTCTAGAAAAGATTTTTTCTTTTCTAATGAGTCAGCTCTTTGCATCAGGTGGCCAGAGTATAGAATTTTCAGCTTCAGCATCAGTGCTTCCAGTGAAAAATAATCTAGGTGTTGTTATTTAANCTTCTCCTCCTACCCTCAGTCTTTACCAGCATCAAGGAAAGATTTTTTTCTAGAAAAGATTTTTTCTTTTCTAATGAGTCAGCTCTTTGCATCAGGTGGCCAGAGTATAGAATTTTCAGCTTCAGCATCAGTGCTTCCAGTGAAAAATAATCTAGGTGTTGTTATTTAACTGTATAATTATACTGCTGCTAGTTATCTCTTTAAAGGTCATGAGTATGGGATGATGTATACATAAGTTTTCAGTTTGAAAAAGTATAAATTCTGAGGATCTAATGTACAGCATAGTAACTGTGATTAATAATAAGGTACTGAATACTTGAAAGTTGCTGAAAAGAAGACTTAAATATTCTCATCAACAACAACAAAAAAAGGTTGACTACATGAGGTGATGGATGTGTTAATTATTTTGATCTTGGGAATTATTCCACAGTGTATGTGTACATCAGATCATTATGTTACTGAATATATTCTCCAAAGGAAAAGTAACAATTGGATATCACTATGTGAATAAGAAAAGGACATGAGCATATGCGATATTTTATCCACAAAAATTGCTTTATATGTCTTTATGCAGATGAGTCAAGTTCAAGTGGTCCCAATACACCTGCTATGGATGTGTCTTCAGAGCCAACAGTGTCCTCAGTTCTACCACCTCCATTCCATAGAAACTCCATCTGGCAAGGAGATTCTGAATCTCTCCATTCTTAACTTTTTACTATCTATCACAGGTTACTTCTCAGAGTAATTAAACCTTGAACTCCATGATGCAGAGTTACATGATTCACTTTCCTCTCTTTGCAACTTCATCTTGTGTTAAGTGCTCACTGGCTCATCTCTCATTCCCCACCAAGGGCTCCAAGATTCACTTTGCTCAGACACTTCTTTTGAGAATAGACGCTATCTACCGCCATAGGTCAACTACCATTGGCTTTCAAATAACACACTTTGTCATTCTTCCCCTAAATGTTTTTCCATGGACTCATTTAACATCAGTCAGTTCAGTCTCTCAGTCATGTCCAGCTCTTTGCGACCCCATGGACTACAGCACTCCAGGTATCCCTGTCCTTCACTATCTTCTGGAGTTTGCTCAAACTCATGTCTATTGAGTCAGTGATGCCATCCAACCATCTCATCTTCTGTCATCCCCCCTTTTCCTCCTGCCCTCAATCTTTCCCAGCATCAGGGTCTTTTCAAATGAGTCAGTTATTTGCATCAAGTGGCAAAAGTATTGGAGTATCAGCTTCAGCATCAGTCCTTCCAATGAATATTCAGAACTGATTTCCATTAGGATTGACTGGTTGGATCTCCTTGCAGTCCAAGGGACTCTCAAGAGTCTTCTCCAACACCACAGTTCAAAAGCATCAATTCTTCAGCACTCAGCTCGTATGGTCCAACTCTCACATCCATATGTGACTACTGGAAAAACCATAGCTTTATCTAGACAGACCTTTGTTGGCAAATTAATGTCTCTGCTTTTTAATATTCTGTTTAGGTTTTTCACAGCTTTTCTTCCAAGGAGCAAGTGTCTTTTAACTTCATGGCTGCAGTCACCATCTGCAGTGATTTTGGAACCCAAGAAAATAAAGTCTGTCTCTGTTTCGATTGTTTCCCCATCTATTTGCCCAGGGACCAGATGTGTGATGGGACCAGATGCCATGATCTTTTAATATATTGCTCTGTTATTCAGAGAAAATATCAGCACCATCCAGATGCTTTCTTAAAATTTATCATTACATTTTTATTTTATGTTTTCGTTGGCCATGCCCAGCCAGGGATTGAACCTGTGCTCTCTGCATTGGAAGTTCAAAGTTGTAACCAATGGACCACTTGGAAAGTCCTCAAATGCTGTTTGGAAGACCTAGTATGAACAGTTTCTAGTTGCCTTCACATTTGAAATATGTACGGTGTATCAAAAGGTTTACATATGTTCTCATGAAGTAGCATCCAAACTAACCAAAATCTAGTTTTAGATCTGTCCTCTAAAAAGAATCATCTTATCCTGCCATGATGTAGATATCTTTTCTTCTTGGCCAACTCCTTCTATGCTTCTCACTTCTTCCAAACCAAAACCAACTCATAATTCACAAATTATTTTTGCTCTTTAGAAGATTTTAGGTCCTAAGCTCTCTGAGTACTTATTTTATATTTTTGTTTTACTTGCATTTATCCACCCCCTTCCCTGGTGGCTCAGAGGGTAAAGCATCTGCCTACAATGCGGGATACCCAGGTTCAATCCCTGGGTCAAGAAGATCCTCTGGAGAAGGAAACGGCAACTCACTCCAATATTCTTACCTGGAGAATCCCGTGGACAGAGTAGCCTGGGCTACAGTCCATGGGGTCGCAAAGAGTCAGACTAAGCGACTTCACTTTCACTTTATCCACCCCCAAAATCTGTCTACAATGCAGGAGACCTGGGTTCGATCCCTGGGTTGGGAAGATCCCCTGGAGAAGGAAATGGCTATCCACTCCAGGACTATTGCCTGGAAAATCCCATGGACAGAAGAGCCTAGTAGGCTACAGTCCATGGGGTCGCAAAGAGTTGGACACGACTGAGCGACTTCACTTCACTTCACTTCACTTCAATATAAAGTTATGAGGTTAGAAGTCAAGACAGTGTATATGTTGTGTGGGTCAGTGGCTAGAAAGGGGCTGAGGGTGGGGTTCTGGGACATGGTTACATTCAGTTTCCTGATATGGACACTAATTGGATGTGCATTTTCTGTTTGGCTTCTCCTGGTGGCTCACCTGCAATTTGGGAGACCCAGGTTCAATCCCTGAGTCAGGAAGATCCCCTGGAGAAGGAAATGGCAACCCACTCCAATATTCTTGCCTGGGAAATCCCATAAACAGAGGAGTCTGGCAGGCTACAGTCTGTGGGGTTGCAAAGAGTTGGACATGACTGAGTGACTAAAACTTTCACATTTCATTTTCTGTTTGTGAAATTTGTCAATATGTTTGACTACATTGATTAATGTTAAAACAGTTAAAATAGAAAATCAGTCCATTTAAATTATCCCCAAATCTGGGTTTACTCTGCTTCTCCTCTCAGCCTGTTTCTCCATTCTACTCACAAATGTATCACCACGGTGAGTTTCCTCGTTATTCTACAAATAACAAGCATAGTGAGCTCATTATGAAAGATCTAAGGCAATGATAACTTTTGACATCATTGATTTACTCTATCTCTACCATCACAGTTATGTTTCTATCCAGATAGACAATATTAATATTTTTTAGACAAAAGTAATTTATTCTCAAACTCTTCTCATTGATCAACTTGCTGACATATACCCACGGCACAGGGTCTAATTAGGTGGCGGAAATCATCTGATGGGGCTGCGCTTGAATTTGTGCTATGGATGACAGAGAGCAGAGCCCCAGAGCACCGTAGAGCATGGTAATGACTCTGTAATTAATACAATTCAAAGAATTCACATGGGAAAACTCGTGTCTTCCTGTCTATCATGATTAATAGATGTCAGCCTCTGAAGCCGGTTCATCCTGGTATTCTTCATATCAGATAGAAATGGAAACATAAGTAAAGATTTAATAAACCTACAGTGCCTCAATGTATCTACAAACACACATACCATGTGTACACATTTGCACAGTGTCTTCTTTGGAAAAAGAGAGTATTTCAAGTAGCTGGAGTAATCCATGTGAAGAGCAGAGGAAAAATGGATAAAAGAATCAAAATGAGTTAAGTGTTATTAAGTCCTGAAAAACTAATTTTGGTATGGCATATTCTCCTTCCACTTCAAATGTATTCATATTAAGAGGAAATATCCAGGGACTTCCCTGGTGGTCCAGTGGCTAAGACTCTGCATTCCCAGTGCAGAGGGTCTGGGTTCAATCCTTGGTCAGGGAACTAGATCCCACATGCTGCAACTGAGAGTTCACATAGCACAACTAAAGAACCCACATACAACTAAGACCCGGTACAGCTAAATAAATATACATTTAAAAAAAAAAAAAAAAAAGAGGGAATATCCAGGCCACGTCTAGCATCACCCAAAGGTAGCTCCACTGGTAAAGAATCCGCCTGCAATGTAGGAGACCCCACTTAGAATGCTGGGTCTGGAAGATCCCCTGGAGAAGGGATAGGCTACCCACTCCAGTATTCATGGGCTTCCCTGGTGGCTCAGACTGTAAAGAATCTGCCTGCAATGCAGGAGACCTGGGTTCAATCCCTGGATTGGGAAGATCCCCTGGAGAAGGCAAAGGCTGCCCACTCCAGTATTCTGGCCTGGATAATTCCATGGACTGAATAGTTCATGGGGTTGCAAAAAGCCATACATGACTGAGCAATTTTTACTTTCAAAGAATCAGTCAAAATAGAACAATGGAGCAATAAAAAAGGATCCATCATATTTTTCTCCCATAGTACAGATGGACTCGATTTACCAAAAATTAGCATTCATTGAGTACTTACTGCAGGCCAGGCCCTGTGCTAGACCTACCCAAGAGAAACCAGCATGAGTAAGATGCATTTCGTGTGTAGGCCATGACAGAAGATGTGATTAAAATAAGGGTGTTGAGATGAGATTGTCCTGACTGTCCAGCTTAGCCCCAAATGCATCATGTGTATTTTAGAATACAGACAGATGAAAGAGGAGACAGACTTCAGACTCAGGCTTCCAGAACTGTCAGAGGATAGATTTCTGCTTTTTAACTCCACCCAGTTGTGGTCATTTGTTACAGTGACAGGGAACAATACTCTGGGTTAGGTTAAAATGTGAAAAGTAAAGGTCTAGTTACTTAGTTGAAATCCACTTGCATTTAAAATTCCTCCATGTGTGCAATAGCAAAAAATAAATTAAATATAATTTTACATTATTATTGTGAAATGTGAAACAAAGTTGCAACTAAGGGTCGTCACTGATAGAACTAATTTTTCTTTGCTCTTGGATAACTGTATATTATTAACATAAAGGTAAGGACACACAGTCTAATGTGTTGCATATAAGGAAACAAATAGGAATGAAAATCAGGTTTCTCTGAAGAAGGCTTTATATTGATGTCAATTAATATCTAATATCACTTAATCTGATATCATCATTTTTTAAAATAATGCCACAATATTTTGTTAACATGCAACACTCGAGGATGTTTTAAATACTATAAATTATGGAGAAAAAGGAATTAAGATATATCCTCCATTTCCTTAACTAGTAGCTTATTGTTGAAGAGGATTTTGTCAAGCAGTAAAACTCTGTCATTCAACTAAATCATTCAATCCAATATATTAGTTGAGCTTATACTATAGGACCTTAACCCCAGAACTTTGGAGAACTCTTAGAATATGATCTTGTGTCTCTTATTCTTCTTAATCTAAAATATCTGTCTCTGAAGTCAGTTTATTTCTGCCCAATTAGTGTGAGTTCCATGACATATTCACTTTTTTCCCCCCAGGTCAACTATTAATAATAGTCACAATCATGATAACAGCAGCAGTTCTGATCACAATTTACTCAGCATATATTAAGAACATAAATGCCATTAAGGCAACCAAGAATTAATCAGACATTCTGCTACTTGTAGAGATCTGTAACTCTTGGTACTGGTTCATTTTATCTCTGTCAGCTATGTAACTAAAATTAAGATAGCATGTCCACCCTGCCTGGGAGATGGGAGAATCTCTAAGTTGAAATTTCTACCTGACTGGGGTTTTTGATATACCCCTTCTCAATAAAACTTGTCTCTTCTTTCCTACAAGGCTACTCAAACACCAAACACTATGATTCCATCTTGGAAAGTATGGCCTTCCATTAGGGCTGTGCCTTCTGGATTCTTATAGAGGAACAGAACAAGATTATTACAGACTCACCAGCTGTGTGACCTTTGAAATCCTCCTCCTCTCATCCTCACTTTCATCTTTAAAATGCAAATTATAATGCTTCCTGATTTCCTCTGAGAATTATCAAACATGAAATGTGATGATAATGTATGTAAAAGATGTTTGAATATAAAAAGCTCTACCAACATAATCTACTGCCGTTTTCTTCCCCTATTAAGTATTCCCACTTAAGCATTATCTCTAAGTTTCAATGACTTTAGCTATTATATTCAACTCTATGTGTTTATTATCTGCACTTTGTATATTGGTCTGCATGCTTGTGTGCTAAGTTTGTTCAGTTGTGTCCAATTCTGTGTAACCCTATGGAATATGGCCCGCCAGGCTTCTCTGTCCATGGGATTCTCCAGGCAAGAGTACTGGAGTGGGCTGCCATGCCCTCCTCCAGAAGATCTTCCTGACCCAAGGATAGAACCCACATCTCCTGCTTTGCAGGCAGATTCTTTACCACTAGCACCACCTGGGAAGCCTCTGTGTGTGTGTGTGCATGTGTGTATGCACGTGTGTGTATGATAGTCGCTCAGTCCTAGTATATTGGTCTATAGATATAGTTCAAGGAATAGTCTGTTAACTGTCTTTCTTGTTATTTTCACTTGAAATTTACTAGAACAACCTCTGCTATCATTGTTTTGTTTGCATCATTTGTTTTAATTCAAAGGATACAGATTTTCCAACATAACAGCTATCTTGTATCAATGCCAGTTCCTGCCAAACAGTTCTGTTGAGATGCGTAAGTCTAATACGCATATACTCTAAGTGTGGTCTGTCCCTTTAAGAAACGTTAAGCCAAATGAAAAGATAAGAATCATTCTCTGAAAAAGAATAATTTTTTTAAACACTTATTCCCAGCATTCTAAGGGACATCCTATTCCTTGCCATTCCCCAAATTGTGATGCTAGTTCCCTGACCAAGGATTGAACCCATGCCCTCTGCAGTGAGGGTACAGTTTCAACCACTGGACCACCCGGGGAGTCCTCTAGAGTTCACCCTTGATGTACATTCTACTGGTTTGGGCAAAGATATTTTAAAAAAGAGCAGAGAAGGGAGAGATTCATGTATCAAGTCTCAACCTTTCTTCTTCCCTAGTTTACAGTGCTCAGTTGCTCAATCATGTCTGACTCTTCACAACTCTGTGGCCTGTAGCCCACAGTCTCCTCTGTTCATAGAATTTCCCTGACAAGAAGACTGGAATGGGTTGCCATTTCCTTCTCTAAGGGATTTTTCCTTCCCAGGGATCCAACTCACATCTCTTGCATTACTGGCAAATTCTTTACCACTGAGCCACTGGAGAAGCCCTTCAAATTCTACCTTCTCATTCAGAGCATTAGAAAACTTGGAAAATGAAAACAAATGCAGTGTTCCCATTTATTTCTCAGTTACATAAAACTGTTCAGTTGATAGCACATAAAATTCTTTAAAAAAATATATTCAATCTTGTATAGGTAGCTCATATAAAATTCTACAATTTCACTTTAAATTAAAGGAATGATTCTTGCACCAAAGGGATGGTTTCCATGACAAACTAAAATAAATATGATAGTCATTTCACTATGTGGAAATGTAATTTTCATTTTGTTACTTTGCAAAAGTTTGAAGATAAGAATTAAATAATACAAATTAAAAGTCTGCCATTTATAATTTATTCAGATGCAATTCAGCTATGAAGTTACTTATCTATGCTATAGTAAATTACAATTTGAGAAAAATATGGCAATTTCAGTCAAATGATTTCAGTTAATTACTATACTACTTCAAAAAATAGACTTTTCACTAATTTATATCAAATCATGTTTGCTGTTCAAACTTTACTGGTTTCTTGGGAGGATGTACCTCATGAAGTGTATCACTAGAGTGTCATTAACATAATTGTCACTACTGATAATTATTGTTCTAGAATGAATTAATTTTGAAAATGAATGCATGAAAAATGTGTATATGCCAAATTTCCTATATTGGTAAATATATACTAAACATTTTACCAAGTTATAATTTTAACCAGTAAAGAAACTATGCTTATTTTTCCAATGGAATAAGAGAGCCTGGTGGAGAAGGCGATGACACCCCACTCCAGTACTCTTGCCTGGAAAATCCCATGGATGGAGGAGCCTGGTAGGCTGCAGTCCATGGGGTCCCGAAGAGTCAGAGTGACTTCACTTTCAGTGAACGACTTCATTTTCACTTTCATGCATTGGAGAAGGAAATGGCAACCCACTCCACTGTTCTTGCCTGGAGAATCGCAGGGATGGGGGAGCCTGATGGGCTGCCATCTATGGGGTCACACAGAGTCGGACACAACTGAAGCAACTTAGCAGCAGCAGCAGCAGCAAGAAAGCCTGGGCACTTGGGCTGAGAATTCAGATGCTTCTGAAGAATGAATAAGGAGTTTCTATTTCTTTTGCAAACAAAGCAGCACATGTGTTCTCTTCATATTCTCTTAGCACACTCCTTCTTGGTAGAGAAAATACCCATAAACTCATTTACAATTATTGAAATTCTTATGATCCTCAAAATCTTCTAATTGATGTTAGGTTAGAAATGAGGATAAATTATCCTAAGAATGAGAACAGTCAGTGGAGCTGAGATAATGTATTTTATTAATATTTATAGTTTCTCTACTCTCTTGTATCCTGCAAAATTATCTAATCTGTATCTGGGTTATTTCTAGATTTTGCATTAAACAAAATACTTATGGTTTATGTCATCATGAGGTGTTCAATCTTGATTCATTGGAACAGTGGAAGGTTTATGCAAGGATCAATGGTATAACCAGATGCATATTTTGAAAGAATAGCTGGAAATACCTTAGAGAATAAGTTTAAGTAGAAATACATAGGCAAGCTGCTTCATACTCTTTCCAAAAGAAAACTTTTAAAAGAATAATAGATTCATTCATTAACTCAAAAAAACATTTGCTGAGTAGCTATTCCAATATATCACCAAGAGAGTCCTGGTACTTAATGATGGTTGTCTTTTTAGAAAGAATCAAGATAAACTTATTATTTTCGGTAACAAATCAGTACAAGCTTTACTGTGCTCTTGGCATGGAGCCACATAATGTAAAGGACTAAACTACATCCAACAATAGGTGATGAGAGTTTAAAGTGAGAGCGGAGGCAATGAAATTGAGAATAAAGGAAATGTGCATAAGTACCTCTATTCCACATCCAGGGAGGACCCATGGCAGGAAGAGTAGGGGACTTCTGCTTCCTGAGATTTGAGTCTACTGGTCTTCCTGGGGTATCCCAGATGTGCCATCAACTTCAAATGTATGTTCTTCAAAAGGAGAAGACCAGGCCTCCCTGGTGGACTAATGATTAAGAATCCACCTGCCAACACAGAGGACACGGGTTCGATTCCTGGTCTGGGAAGATCCCACATGACCGGGGGAAACTAAGCCCATGGGCCACAACTACTGAGCCCATGTACCTAGGGCCTGTGTTCCTCAGCAAGAGAAGTCACCACAATGGGAAGCCTGAGCACCACAACGAAGAGTAGCCCCTGCTCCCCGCAACTAGAGAAAACCCGGAGGCGGCAACAAAGACTCAGCTCAGCCAAAAATAAGTAAATAAACACGGAGAAGACAGGACTAAACTCTAATTTTCCTATTTTCTCTAAAGACTCAACTTTATCCTAGATAAGAACACATTGTATCATATTTTAAAAAAGTCAAAGAATCAGAGAATTAATCTCAATTCACATGGGAGGAAAATTTGTCATTTTTATAGCCATCAGCTCCAATGTTCAGATACCCTTGTGACCTTGTTTATAACAAGGAACTAAAGTAAGCTCATGGTACTGCATGCAGAATTTATGCAAAACTTCACTCACATTTTAAAGAAATCAGAGGTAATTTTCCAACATAATTTGAAGTCTTAATGAGAAGATGCAATTTTATTCATGAAATTTCCTTTAATTTTGGTTATAACCTGCACAAACAACTAAGGATAGATGCATAGCATTTGTTATGGGTACTTTTTTTAGATTGGCCTCTCACTGAAGGTCCTATTCTTTTCTCAAATTCAGATGGACAGTTCATAAGAGGAGTTATTGTTCTTGGATAATTGCTCAGTGGCTCTCTGTATAGTATAACCTCTTTGTCATGTGGTTTAGCAATTTTTTAAAAGGAATTCTTTAAATAGGTATACCAAATAAGCCTAGGTGGGAAATTTCTACATATAAAATCTGCAGATTTGTAACTCAGGAGTGCAATTTATACAACACACTAATATTTCCATTGAACATGGATGAAAAATGAACACTAGTGATCTAAAGCATTCGTTTTTAGGGAACCCTCTTACACTGTTGGTGGGAATGCAAACTAGTATAGCCACTATAGAGAACAGTGTGGAGATTGCTTAAAAAAACTGGAAATAGAATCCCACTGCTGGGCATACACACCAAGGAAACCAGAACTGAAAGAGACACGTGTACCCCAGTGTTCATCGCAGCACTGTTTATAATAGCCAGGACATAGAAGCAACCTAGATGTCCATCAGCAGATGAATGGATAAGAAAGCTGTGGTACATATACACAATGGAGTATTACTCAGCCATTAAAAAGAATACATTTGAATCAGTTCTAATGAGGTGGATGAAACTGGAACCGATTATACAGAGTGAAGTAAGCCAGAAAGAAAAACACCAATACAGTATACTAACGCATATATCTGGAATTCAGAAAGATGGTAATGATAACCCTGTAAGCAAGACAGCAAAAGAGACACAGATGTATAGAACAGTCTTTTGGACTCTGTGGGAGAGGGAGAGGGTGGGATGATTTGGGAGAACGGCATTGAAATGTGTATAATATCATACATGAAATGAACCGCCAGTCCAGGTTCAATGCATGATACTGGATGCTTGGGGCTGGTGCACTGGGACGACCCAGAGGTATGGTACAGGGAGGGAGGAGGGAGGGGGGTTCAGGATGGGGAACACGGGTATACCTGTGGCGGATTCATGTTGATGTATGGCAAAACCAATACAATATTGTAAAGTAATTAACCTCTAATTAAAATAAATAAACTTATTTTTTTAAAAAGAAAAAAAAAAGAAAACAGCAAATTATTATTCTCAAGAGCCAGGAGATCACCACCTCTCTGTAGCAACAATAAGTAATGCAGTAGTTAATGTTTCCCTATCTTGGGTTAAGTGATAAACCCAATTATTCAGTACCCAAGAGGGAGGATTAAAAAGTGAAGAGAAAATTTCCTGGCAATCCAGTGGTTAGGACTCTGTGTTCCCATTGAAATGGACATGGGTTTGATTGTGGTCCAAAACTGAGATTCCCACAAGCCACAAAGCCAAAACAAATGAAGAGAGGAGGAAGTCAGGCAGTGCAGTAGGGACAAGAGGGGCTGAAATCAGAGTGAAAAGAGGAAAATTACCCCTTAATAATTTGTATGGGGCAGAAATCATGGTTTTTTTACCCTATAAAACTAACTTACGTTCCTTTTATGATGATCTGTAAGCTCATCTGGGCTTCACTTGTAGCTCGGATGGTAAAGAATCTGCCTTCAATGCAGGAGATGTGGGTTCAATCTCAGGGTTAGGAAGATCCCCTGGAGAAGGAAATGGCAACCCACTCCAGTATTATTGTTTGGAAAATCCCATGGAGAGAGGAGCCTGGCAGGTTACGGTCCAAGGAGTTGGACATTACTGAGCGACTAACACTTTCACTTTCAAGCTCATTTGCCCAGGAACTTTGTTTCAGATGGGAAGAATGAAGAATAGCCTTTGTTTTCAATCATTTATAAATTCACAGAACAAATAGGATAAACTGTGGGAGACAAGGGGATGTGGGTGGTGGAGAGGGCAGGGGGATTACCAGCACTTCCAATTTGGGCTCATAATCATTTAAACCCTGAGTAAATCTGATGATGATGTGCAGTGAAGAAAACTCTACTCTCTAAGTGCTCTCTGCCTATGAAAGTAACCAGATTCACAATGACTACAGGCTAAATTGCAGTTTTTCATGTTCTCTTTTTCTCAGATACGGTTTTGAAAGAGTTCAGGATGGTCAGCTCTGGATCTTTAAGTTCAAATCCTTTGTGAAAAAACAAAGATAACGTGAAAGGACGTCATTTGTCAGGCTCTGCGTGGCTGCAGGAGCCAACTCCACAGAAATTCATAAACCATGGAAACAAGAGAGAAGCTTAGCAGTCAAACAAAATTAATGCCCAAGGAGACTCACTGAAGCACTACGAAAAGGTCAGAAGTCTCTATCAAATACCACAGGGGAGAGAATTGCATTTGGTTTCTTCCATTTCACTCCACAAGAATAAAAGGATGGTCCTAATCAGCGGTAGGTGCCAGTTAGTACTCACAGCCATAGAAAGACAAGCCCCCTGCCAGGACTGAAGCAAACCTGACCCCAGGCAAATTATCTGTGTGGAACACAAACGCGACCTCCATACCTTTGGACCCAGACATCGCCGAGAGAATGGACAGGAGTCTTTATGTCCCATAGAGTTATGCAGCTTTGCCTGAGAGTTGGGAGAGGTAGTGGGTCTTCCCATGGAGACCCTTAATCATGTAACAAAGATCCAGCAAGCCTGCACTGAGCATAGACTTGAAGCAAAGAGTTAGAAAGCAAACCACACACAGAGAGAAGCACAGGCCATCCGGGCAGTTCCACTGCCCTTACTGGCTGCCAGCCTGCCTTCATTTTCACTTTCTGTGCTGGACTTTGGTGCCAAGTGGATCTTGGTTTCAATCCAGCTGCAATATTCATGAGGCATGGAGTTCAAGATAAGTCAACCTCAGATCTTGATTTTCCTCATCTGTTACACTCGTGTCATCTAGAACTCTATTAGCTTTTTATTTTTAATTATCAAAGACACTATTGAGAAGTGTAGAACAAATTACAATTACTGGAGGACACCTTCCCTGGTGGCTCAGCGGTTAAAGCGTCTGCCTCCAATGCGGGAGACCCGGGTTCGATCCCTGGGT
>SJYX01013082.1:179424-217566 GCA_006410675.1 Oreotragus oreotragus | reverse complement strand
CTGGCAATCTTGATTCCAGCCTGTGCTTCTTCCAGCCCAGCGTTTCTCATGATGTACTCTGCATAGAAGTTAAATAAGCAGGGTGACAATATACAGCCTTGACGTACTCCTTTTCCTATTTGGAACCAGTCTGTTGTTCCATGTCCAGTTCTAATTGTTGGCCTCCTGACCTGCATACAGGTTTCTCAGGCAGGTCAGGTGGTCTGATATTCCCAACTCTTTCAGAATTTTCCACAGTTTATTGTGATCCACACAGTCAAAGTTTTGGTATAGTCAATAAAACAGAAATAAATGTTTTTCTGGAACTCTTGCTTTTTCAACGATCCAGCGGATGTTGGCAATTTGATCTCTGGTTTCTCTGCCTTTTCTAAAACCAGCTTGAACATCAGGGAGTTCACGGTTCACGTATTGCTGAAGCCTGGCTTGGAGAATTTTGAGCATTCCTTTACTAGCGTGTGTTCCCGTTTAGCCTGAGGCATGTGTGCCTGCTTCTCAGGTTTGGGGCACCCAGCAATACTCTCCCAGGCTGGCCTGGCAAGCCACAGATGGAAAACATGCATACAGTCAGCACCCATATCAAACAATGTTCCTAGCACCCCAGAAGTCCCTCTTTCTCCCTTTTAGTTGCTGCCTCCCGTAGGTAACCACTGTCTGGACTTCCAAGAGCATGGGATAGTTTTGTCTGTTTGGGGGCATTTTATGAATAGAATCAAACTCTGTTTTCCTTTGTATTGGCTTATTTGCTCAACATGTAGATTTCTGTTGCATGTATTTGTACCTGGTTGATTTTCATGACTGCAGAAACCACATGTATTTATCTAATGGATGTCTGGTTCATTCCCAGTTTGGAAATACTATTAACTCATTATTGACTGGGGGGTGTTTGCAGAAACTAATGCCTGTGGTTGCCCCAAAATTAATTCTGTTATTTGACTAACACTTTATGGGTTATTGCATTCAATAGTTAAGCCTGACATACCTGTAAAGCCTTCTCCAGTATGGTGTGTGGTTTGTTTGTTTTTTCCCACTTTCCGTATCAGAGTCAATCACTAAGGTTTTTTTTGTCTTTTTGTTGGTATAATAATCACATCATGTAAGTCAGAACTATATTCTGAAGAACTGTTATATTCTGAGACACCAGTATATATGTCTCTTGAATAACCAAGCAAAGTATCTGCATAAAATTCACCAAGAAATTCTTCACTGAAAATTTGGCCACATGTCATTTTTGAAAATTTTCCTGGTAATAAACTTGCATTTATAGTACAAGGTTGAAACAAAGAACTGATGGAGCAAAATGTGAACTATAATGACAATCATAAGTTGTATGATGAACCCCTGATCAATTTTGAGCCCTGAAAGTTTGCATGGTGATATTAATTGTATCACTGTCTTAAAAACTTACTGGTAAGTTCTGGGTCAATAATGTTTGGGTAACAAAAGACATATTAATAAGCCTCTGGTCATTAATGTGTTAATAGTATTGCTTCAGGTATTCTAGTCTGTGAACTTTGGGGCATGGGTACTCTTCTTTGCCTCGGAGTGGAATTGGGGGTCACTGTGCAGACGTTGTGCTCAGCTTTATTGGACTTGCCCCAGCAGGTTTTCTAAGTTCCAGTCGTCCCACTTTTTCACCAACACTCAGTAGTGTCAGTCGTTTTCATTTTATTCTGGCAGGCACACAGTGGTATGTCACTGGCTTTAGGTTTCATTTTAATGCTTCTTAATGAGATTGTATATGGATTCATTACAGATTCTATGTATTGTCTGTAGATCATAAGATAAAGTCAAGCATGTATCTGCTGATACTTTCTTAAGTTGACCTGTCTTTATATTTAAAAATGTCTGTTTTAATAAGCTTCCCTGGTGGCTCAGATGGTAAAGAATCTGCCTGCAATACAGGAGACCAGTGTTTGATTCCTGGGTCAGGAAGATCCGCTGGTGAAGGAAATGGCAGCCCACTTCAATATTCTTGCCTGGAAAACTTCATGGACAGAGGAGCTTGGCAAGCTACAGTCCATGGAGTCATAGAGTTGGACACAACTGAGCGACTGTCACTCACACCACACACTCAGTGAGACTGAGCACTTTTCATATGCTTATTGGCCTTTGTCCTCTTGTGAAATGTCTGTTCAAGTTTTTCCTGTTTTTCTATTGGGTGGACTGTCTTTCTTGTATATTCTGGATACAAGTCATTTGTTGAATATATTGTGAGAATATACTTGGTGAAAAGCTCTTCTTTTCTGTTTTTGAATTGTGATCTATGCCTTTATATTGAACACCACTTTCAGAGCTCATGTATTACTTTATTTATCCATTTCATAATTGTTCATTTGTCTGTTTGCTGTATATTCTTTCACTCTCCAGGTTACAGGCAAGGGGCTGGAGATGCAGCACAGATTAAGGTAGACCATCACTGCTTGCACAGAGTGGACACTCAGGCCAGCTTCACAGTCCCCTTGACATTCCCTGATCTCACCCGTGGATGCTGCTCCCACTTCTGCTGGCGCCTCCCCCTGACCAAACTAACCAGCAGTCCAAGTGCAGGAGAGCCCATCAGTGTGATCTGCACACGTCCACCTCCTGATAGAGCAGCTGGAGCAGGGGCTGAGTGGATCTGCTCATGTTGGAGGGTCTCTTTGTAGGGGTGTGGATTGGCACTGGCTCAACACAGGGACAGTGCCACTGGCAGAAGCAGTCGTGGGAGACACCCCTTGGCAGGTGAGCCCTGGAGGTCGCCACTAACCCACCACAGAGCCTGTATGTTCCAAGTGAAAAGCTCTGAGTTTTAATATACAATTTACTGATGTTCTTTATAGTTGGCATTTTTTGTTTAAGAAATCTTTGTCTACTCCAAGATCGTGAAGCTGCTCTGTGTTTTCATCTCGTTTTTTTTTTTTTGTTTTACCTTTCACTTTTAAATCAGAAATCTTCCTGAGTTGATTTTTGCTAATAGTGTGAATTAGGATTTAGGGTATAAATTTTCTCTCAGGTTTCTGGCTGACCCAGCATCATTGATTGAAAAAAACCATCCTTATGACAGCAGTTTTCCACCTTTGTTATGTAATAGGTGATCATATATGTGTGAATTTGTTTTTGGACTCTCTTCTGTTTCATTGATGAGTTTATATCTTTATAATGGTCTTAATAACAGGATAGGAGTTTCCTGGTGGCACAGTGGATAAGAATCTGCCTGCTGATGCAGGGGACACGGGCAAGGAAGATTCTACATGCCACGGAGCAACTTAGCCCATGAGCCGCAGCTCCTGAGCTCATGAGCTGCAACTAAGCATGGGCGCCACATTTCCAGAAGGCTGACCCTGGTGCTCAGAGGAGTTGGCTAGCCCCTGAGTTGCCTCAAGGGCACCTCCCCTAGCATGCTTGTACTGAGTCACTTCAGTTGTAACCAACTCTTTGCGACCCCATGAACTGTACCCAACCCGCTCCTCTGTCCATGGGATTCTCCAGGCATGAATACTGGAGTCGGTTGCCATTTTCTTCTCCAGGGGATCTTCCGGACCCAGGGACCAAACCCAGATCTGCATTGTAGGCAGATTCTTTACCATCTGAGCTACCAGGAAAGCCCTAACCCTAACCCTAAGTCTCCCCAGCCTCCAGCCCAGACTCCTGCAGCCTCCACCCTGCAGTGGTGCCTCCTGTGGGGCCCGGGGTTTGCAGTGTGCAACACAGAAGAATCCCACTGGGCCTGACTCACATTCCCGGGGGACATGGTGGGGCTTCCTCGGCCCTGTGCCCCTCCTACAACCCAGCACCAGGCTGTGGGCAGGACTCCCATTTGCCGAGAAAGGGCAGATTTTGAAATAGAGGGTAAGACATAGATGTCTGTACTTTTATAGATCACCCATGAGACGGATACTCTACTCCGGGGACGCAGAGGTTTTAACGTGAGGGAACGTTTGCTAAATACTATGCTTTTCTTCCTTCTTCCACTTCATCTCTATATTCTGAAAATAGAAATTCATGTCAAGATGCTTCCTTGTTTAATTGTTTATCTCAAGGTCATTTTACTCCACTAAAGGCTCAGTCACTTCATTTCAGTGGAAAAGGGCTGTCATTTAAAATTCCATTCACATGAATTAGAAGCTATTTATACACAGAGATCGCTGGTGCTGTTGCTTAGAAACACAGAATTCCATTGAAATCAACTTGTTCAGAATAGCATAAAAAAAACGTTTGAAGGAGAAAAGGAAGATCTCAATTCATCTCATTTACCTTTTCTTGATTAGAACTGAGTTTCTTCCATAAGCAATTGTGGAGTTCAGTTCAGTTCAATTCAGTCGCTCAGTCGTGTCCGACTCTTTGCGACCCCATGAATCGCAGCACGCCAGGCCTCCCTGTCCATCACCATCTCCCGGAGTTCACTCAGACTCACGTCCGTCGAGTCTGTGATGCCATCCAGCCATCTCATCCTCGGTCGTCCCCTTCTCCTCCTGCCCCCAATCCCTCCCAGCATCAGAGTCTTTTCCAATGAGTCAACTCTTCGCATGAGGTGGCCAAAGTACTGGAGTTTCAGCTTTAGCATCATTCCTTCCAAAGAAATCCCAGGGTTGATCTCCTTCAGAATGGACTGGTTGGATCTCCTTGCAGTCCAAGGGACTCTCAAGAGTCTTCTCCAACACCACAGTTNTCAGTCATGTCCCAACTCTTCGCATGAGGTGGCCAAAGTACTGGAGTTTCAGCTTTAGCATCATTCCTTCCAAAGAAATCCCAGGGTCGATCTCCTTCAGAATGGACTGGTTGGATCTCCTTGCAGTCCAAGGGACTCTCAAGAGTCTTCTCCAACACCACAGCTCAAAAGCATCAATTCTTCGGTGCTCAGCTTTCTTTATGGTCCAACTCTCACATCCATACATGACTACTGGAAAAACCAAAGCTTTGACTAGACGGACCTTTGTTGACAAAGTAATGTCTCCGCTTTTTTATATGCTGTCTGGGTTGGTCATAGCTTTTTTCCAAGGAGCAAGCATCTTTTAATTTCATGGCTGCAGTCACCATCTGCAGTGATTTTGAAGCCCAAGAAAATAAACTCAGTCCCATGGTCTCCATTGTTTCCCCATCTATTGGTCATGAAGTGATGGAACCAGATGCTATGATCTTTGTTTTTTGAATGTTGTGTTTGATTTGAATGTTTGATTTGGGCTAGAACCTGGGAAAGCCCCAGGCCAAGGGACATTGTTGAAAATAATCATAATCATGGTGGGAAGCCTTCATGAAAGGTCAATATTGCATATGTGATGCTGGCTTGTATAATGAACAGGAAAACCAGAAATGTTAACAGAGACATCCAGAGGATGTGAGAGTCATAAGTGGACTTTGATAATCAACGGTATATTTCAGGTGGCCTGGCAGTCTGAACATATGCACAAAGATGCATGCACACACGGGAGAGACTGTATTGTTCTCCACCCATCCTCATTCCAGAGCTAAATATGATGTCCTGTGTGCAAAAAAGGCAAAAATCATGAAATATTTGTTAACTGTCTGAACTCTTGAATGTGCACAGCAACTCATGCCCATATACCTCAGCAAGAAGGTGGAGTAAAGGTGTTCACACACGACTTAAGACAATTACTAGCTAATTATTAAGACACACTGACCCAGTGTGGCCAGTCACTCAGCTGTGTCTGACTCTTTGTGACCCCATGGACTGTAGCCCACCAGGTTCCTCTGTCCATGGGGATTCTCCAGGCAAGAATACTGGAGTGGATTGCTACTCTCTCCTCCAGGGGATCTTCCCAACCAGGGATGAAACCCAGGTCTCCCGCACTGCAGATGTATTCACTGCCATCTGAGTCGCCAGGGAAGCCCAAGAATACTGAAGTGAGTAGCCTTTCCCTTTTCCAGGGGAACTTCCTGACCAAGGAATCAAACCGGAGTCTCCTGCATTGCAGCAGATTCCTTACCTGCTGACACAGGATTGACACCTAAGAAGCCAAGATTTTTGTAAAATGGGACTAAAACACACGTACATGCACAGAAGTAGAGACGTTAGTGATCATTGCGAGGAAGAAGGCTGCAGAATTAGTCAAGGCTAGTGACGAAACTGGAGAAACAGACTCCATAGAATTAATTTTATTCCTAAGTTCTTTGAATTGTCTTTCTGAATTATCTTGTACCTCGTTGAATTTCTTCATAATAGCCATTTGAATTCTTTATCAGTTATATTGCAATATTATGTGTCTTTCAGTTCCTTTGCTTAAGAATTGCCATTTTCTTCCTGCGATACTGTATTACTGTGCTATTTCATAGCATGTGATAAAAATCTCATTTGAAAGGGCAAATGCCTTTCTTATTTAGGGAAGGTTTTGTTTACCTTGATTCAACAGTTCAACAGATCGACAGAAACCTGTATTTTGTTTTCCAGAAGATGGCTCTTGCACAAATTTTTGGTTTCTCTGAGTGGATCTGACTTGCAAAAAAGTTGGGAGTGACCCTAAAAATTGTGGCCTAAAAGGAAGCTGGTAGCAGAGAAGGGATGTTTGTGCATGGTACCTGGGGCTTCGGCTGTGTCCGCAGCCCAGTAGGGAATCCCAGGGTACGGTGAGTTGTCTTCCTGCTGAAATCATGGAGTGGACAGCAGGAAATGTGATCCTCTTATTCTCTTTGTCTGCTTTCTTCCCTTTCTTTTCCCTCCTGCATCAGAGTTTGCTTCACAGATCCAGGTGCTCCTGGAGAGCAGCAGGGCTCTCCAGCTAAACCTGAGCAGGCAGGCAGATTTTCACTAAACACTTCCCTTTCCACCTCCTCTGCTAGAGAGGCCACAACTGCCCCTTTGGCTCCACAGCAGCTGCGATGCTCATGGCCCCTCGTCTCGTTTGAGGTCCAATCCATTCCCTTTCAGATGCAGACAACGGCTGTGTCTCCCAGGTGTCCTAGTGCACTGCACAGAGGCGCTTTTGTTTGGTTATATATATCCAATCAGTTTTAAATCAAAGGAGAGGAGAAAGTGAATGTCTTATGCCATGAAGATGCTGATGTCATTCTCTGGCTTTATTTCAATGGGTGTGATTGAGAGTTGGAAAAAAAAAATCTTTTTGAAATTTTTTTCTAAGTGGGAGCTGATTTAAGGTCTAAATGCAGTACAGTCGTTTCCTGGGAAAAACGGGGATGCAGGAAAATTTAGGCAGGGACCTAAGACAGGCTACACTTCAAGGAACAACTATAGGTGCCATTTTTACTGTATAAAAATGTTATTCATGCAAGAAGAGAGAGAGAAGCGTATCTGGGAGACAGAATTTTGTGTGATATCAACCCAGTCTAGAGGGGTTTAAAGCCCATCAAGTTCGCTCAAAGGACCATAAAATTCTAGAATCAAAACCCTATCACTCAAGTTCTGGTTGCAGGATGGTGGCATAATTCCCTTCGCCCATCTTTCAGATATCTATAAACTCTCTGGACAAATGAATTTAAAAACCCACAACTAGACGAAGATACCAAAGAGTAAACAAAGGCAGAAATTTTGTGGAGGAGACACAAACCTGAACAACTGGTCATGCGTCAGGGATGATTGCCTATTTTTTGTTTGTTTAGTTTTGATTTTTGCCTGCTTTGTCCCTGGAGCCAGCCACTGCAGTCCCAAAATACTGGTGATTAAAAAGCAATAGATTCCTTCACCACTAGATGGCACCAGTTAACCCAGAATTTTCAAGACAATTTACTCAATTTGGTTTATAGATAGGATACAGGCCTTTCTGCAATCAAAAGAAGTATTTAAATTTAATACCATTTACAGAGTGAACAAGCAATCTCAGTAATACAGTGTGCTTAACAATTAGGACTCTATTATGAACAAAGATCTCTTATGAAATGGTAGCAATGTATTTGTATCATATGGTAACCCAGAGTAAAATTCACAAAAATTTCCCTTCTCTTTTCATAACCATGCTTTGGCATATGCTTATCCTTGTTTATTTTTTATCATAAAAATATGAATAAAAAAAAGAAATTCCTCTCACTTGCTACAACATAAGCACTGCTGTCTTGTTATATTGCTAGAACTTAATGTTCTTGAAGCCTAAACTGCAAGACTTGCATGATTTCCATACCCACTGGGACTTTTAATAGAGGATAATCCATGCTTATTTATTAGCTAAGCTACTTGCTACCTTGAAACTGGCTCCTAGTAGTGAGTCAAATACAAGGCTTTAATTATATTACCTCAATTTAATTCTCCTCTAACAAAATTGAATTACACTCCATGTCTAAGTACTTTGTGAAAAAGTAATAAATATTTTCTCTTTTCTGTACCAATTCATCTTATTCTCAAATCCTCCTTCCTGCCAACAAAATAAATAATAAAACTATAGATTAAGACTATACCTCCTCGAGTGTTGAACATGGACTTGAGGCNTGTGGTGTTGGAGAAGACTCTTGAGAGTCCCTTGGACTGCAAGGAGATCCAACCAGTCCATTCTGAAGGAGATCAGCCCTGGGTGTTTTTTGAAAGGAATGATGCTAAAGCAGAAACTCCAGTACTTTGGCCACCTTATGCGAAGAGTTGACTCATTGGAAAAGACTCTGATGCTGGGAGGGATTGGGGGCAGGAGGAGAAGGGGACGACAGAGGATGAGATGGCTGGATGGCATCACCAACTCGATGGACATGAGTTTGAGTGAACTCTGGGAGTTGGTGATGGACAGGGAGGCCTGGCGTGCTGCGATTCATGGAGTCGCAAAGAGACGGACAAAATGAGCGACTGAACTGAAGGCTGCTGCTGCTGCTGCTAAGTTGCTTCAGTCGTGTCCGACTCTGTGTGACCCCATAGACAGCAGCCCACCAGCCTCCCCGTCCCTGGGATTCTCCAGGCAAGAACATTGAAGTGGGTTGCCATTTCCTTCTCCAATGCATTAAAGTGAAAAGTGAAAGCGAAGTCGCTGTTTGTTTCTGGCTCTTAGCAGCCCCATGGACTGCAGCCCACCGGGTTCCTCTGTCCATGGGATTTTCCAGGCAGGAGTACTGGAGTAGTGTGCCATTGCCTTCTCCTGAGCCTAAGGCTAGAAGCTAATTAAAACCACAAAATCCTTCTCCCAGAAGTTCCGATTCAGGTGCCTGCAACCTGTCCATAAGAAGTTCCATGGTAAATCTGATGCTGGTTCATAGACTGCTCTTTAGAAATGCTGTCGTAGATCCTAAGTTCCTTGAATAATAAGTCTTCAGCTCCTCTTCTCCACCTGACTAGACTCCCTACCCTGTGACCTCATCATATCCTATTTCTAAGGACTTTATATATAAATTTTTCTTTATATATAATTTTTTTTCATTTCCCTCCCTACATCCTAAACTAAATTTCTTTGGGTTTAGAAAGGGGATAAGGAAGAAATGTCAGCATGGTGTTTTCAGCATCTAGATTATAAACAAGAGGATTTTACTTCTGTTATTTGGCAGCTGATGTCAGACCTCATTTTCTGAAATGACTTTTCTGAGAAGGAACTTACACAATGGCAGAGATTACTGTGAAACATTTAAAGAATTCGTTTCTTATTAGTGGTTGAGCAGGATTCTGAAGTACTCACGGCCTAGAGGGGAGACCTGTGCCAGGCAGTTCACAGTCAACCAGGAAGGTGTCAGACAGACGTCTCACAGGTCAGAGGGCAGAGCACCTGGTCCCAAAGGTTCCCAGTAAGAGGTGCTGGCCTGGATCTAAAAGGATGGATAGGAGTTCAGTGGCCACAGGAGGAGAGAAGGGAGGAGTTTGGGGTAGCCACTGCTTAGTTGCTTCAGTCATGTCTGACTGTGTGACCCTATAGACTGTAGCCTACCAGGCTCCTCTGTCAATGGAATTCTCCAGGAACAGTACTGGAGTGGGTTGCCATGCCCTCCTCCTCCAGTACTGTGCCTGGATCTAAACGGATGAATAAGAGTTCAGTGGCCACAGGAGGAGAAAAAGGAGGAATTTGGGGTAGAGGGAACCCCAAATTTCATGTTATGAAACAGCAGTCCTATTGTGAAGCCTGAAGTAGCAGGCAGTGAAGAAGCCCTTCCTGAACAAAGCTGGTGAGGCAATTACATGAACAGGAAGGCGAGATTTAAAACCTGCTGAGATGCCCTCCTAGAGCTTGTGGCTAATGTCCCAACAATCATCCAAGTGCCAGGCCAAGAATCTCGGAGAAATGTAACTATGCCCTCTGACAGGAACCCAGTGAGTTCAACCTGCTTATTAGGCTTTATACACTTCTAGAAGGAAAGGACTGTCTAATTCAGATTTCTGCTAAGATTCTTAGCTCTATACTGAATCAAAGGATGATTACTGAGTCCTTTTCAAAGGAAAAGTGCATAGGATTTGAAAAAGAAGCTTCCCAAGAACTAATAGAATCTTGACTCACACGCTGAATGTGAAAACCCACAGACCCTGTCCTGGCAGCCCAAACAAACCTGACACGACAAATAAAATCCCACCCCACCCAGCCCCACGTTGAATCCCTGAACCCCAAGCTGTCCCTTTCTTGCCTGTGGACACACAGGGGTGGGTCTGGCATTTTAAGTGTCCAGGCTCTGTAAGCTGTTGGCTCAGGGCTGCCTTGGTTTTCAGGCTTGATATTCAGGGAAGCGTGGTCTGAGCATGAATCAACCAGATCGCAGGATCCTTGGTGATAAATTCCACCCAGGGATCTAAACATCTCACCGTGAGGTGCTGCTGTGGACTCACAGCTCTCTCCCCTCCTGATTCTGTTTCCTCACTGCGGCTGCTTCCATCTGCTGCTTGAAACCCTGCAGGCCTTCCCTCTGCTCTTAAAACGAGGCCCAAACCTTTCAGCCAACCACAGGGCATGTTGTAACCGGCCCTCCCTCCCCCATGCTGGCCCTGGGGTTGGGGATCATCCCTCAAGTAGCAGCTCGCCCCGCCCCCGCCCTCAGTGCCCTCCTCCGCCCCGCCCCTTGGCTTCGCGTTCTCCCTGCTCCTCGCTCACGGCCTCTGCAGTCCTGTCGCACCCGAGTTTCCACCTATGGCGTGTGACTGAGTCACAAGAAGACACCAGGCTCTGTATGAAGCATAGATGTGGTGAAAAGCCTGGATTCGGGTCCTGCTTTCATCAATAGCTATGTCACAGTCTCCTTTGAGCCTCGGTTTTCTTGAATGGAAGGCAGTGCTAAAGATTTTGATTTCATATGTTGCTGGAGGATTTGCTGAGATTCTAGACCTGTGGACCAGTCACAGGCATTGTAGGCTCTCAACAAATGTTCACAGGAGATTTGGTGCTTGCTTTCTTAGGAGAAGGAAATGGCAACCCACTCCAATATCCTTGCTTGGAGAATCCCATGGATGAGGGACCCTGGTAGGCTACAGTCCACAGGGTTGCAAAGAGTCGGACATGACTGAGCGACTTTTTACTTTACTTTTTTACTTACTTTACTAGGACTCCACTGTCTAGTGCTCATACCTAGTGTACAGGGCTTGTGTGTATTTATAAACCTGGACTTTGGAGCAAGAAGATATGGGCTCAACAGATGGTGGCATCACTTCTCAGCCCAGCAGTGCCAGAAAATCCATTCAGCTTTTCAGAGCCTCCAAGTCCACATCTGCAGAGAAGGTGACACAGAAACTGTTTCCCAAGGCTTCTGGGAGGATCAGGTGAGTTGATATATGAAAATGATTTACATACCTTGGAGTTAAAAGAAAATCTGTAACCTAACTTCTGTGAATACATGATGCTCTCTCCTGTGTCTCACCCAGGTAAGCTTTGCCTCTGAGGCTGGACCCACAATGGCATCTACGGAGCCTCAGCACAGAGATGGCATGTAGAAGAGTTTGCTGAAAATCAAACCCACAATGAGCTATCCCTTCACACCTGTTAGGATGACTGTCATCAAAAAGACAGGAGATAAATGCTGGCAAGAGTGTGGAGAAAAGGAACCCTTTGTTCACGCTTGGTGGGAATATAAATTGATGTAGCCACTGGGGAAAACACTGGAGATTCCTCAAAATATTAAAAAATAGAACTACCATATGATCCAGCTTTCGAACTGTGGTGCTGGAGAAGCCTCCTGAGAGTCCCTTGGACTGCAAGGATATCAAATCAGTCAATCCTAGAGGAAATCAACCCTGAATATTCACTGGAAGGACTGTTGCTGAAGCTGAAGCTCCAGTACTTTGGCCACCTGATGCCAAGAGCCAACTCATTGGAAAAGACCCTCATGCTGGGAAAGATTGAAGGCATGAGGAGAAGGGGGAAACAGAGGATGAGATGGTTGGATGGCATCATGGATGGATGGACAGGAATCTGAGCAGACTCTGGGAGACAGTGAAGAACAGGAAGCCTGACATGCTGCAGTCCATGCAATCATAAAGAATCAGACACAACTTAGCAACTGAACAACAGCTCCTGGATATTTATCCAAAAGAGATGAAATCAGTGTCACGTAGAGACATCTGCGTCCCCATGTTCAGTGCAGCATCACCCACAATAGCAAAGACATGGAAACAACCTGTGTTCACCGACAGATAAATGGAGAAAGAAAAATATTCCTCACACAGTGGAATAATATTCAGCCTTAATAATGAGATTTTGCCTTTTGTGACAACATGGATGGACTTGGAGAGTATTATACTAAGTAAAATAAGTCACAGAAAGAAAAACACTATATGATCTCACTGATAAGGGGAAGCTAACAAAACCGAAGTCATAGAAGTAGCATCAATTGGTGGGTTCCAGGGGAAGGGGGTGGGGGAAACAGGGATGCTGGTCAGAGTACAAACCTCTAGATGTAAGAATAAATTCTGGTGACTGTCATTAACAACACTGTACTCTATACTTGAAAGATGTCAAGAGAGTAAGATCTTCAGTGTTATCAAAAGGTAATTAAATGACTTGATAGATGTGTTAATACTTTACTATGGTCATCATTTTGCAATATCTACATGTATCAAATCATCACCTTGTAAGCTTTAAGTTTACATAAGTCATGTGACAATAATATTTCAGTAAAGCTGGGGAAGCAAAGACTGATGCTGTGAGTCGTGAACATGGACGCATGCTGCCCAGACCCCTTCAAGGGAGGCCGTGCTGCCCAGCTGCAGGGGTGGTCAACAGCCTGTGCCGTGTCGTTCCCTCCGTTGTGCCTGCCAGACCTCACGCCTCCCCAGTGGGAGGAAAGGCTTCTGGTGACCCCTCCAGGCAGAGCAGAGAGGCTGTCTCACTCACGTCTCAGAGCTCTGAGTAGGGTTGACTGAGCTGTGGGCCTGCTCTGTTGCCCAGCTGCCCCACCGCTCCCCTCCCATTCCCCCAGGCTCTGAGCACAGGTGCTTCCTGATGGACCTGTGGAGTAAACCCCCTGAGTCGGCATCTGGGAACCAGCTGCGCTGCAGGGCGTCCAGCAGGTCCCACCCTTGGGCCTCGTGGACTGCCGAATCGTCTCCCCTATGCCTTGGAATCGAGGGTTGTTGCATTGTCCCTGCTTGGGCAACAAAACAGAAGAACACAGGACCCTTCACAGAGGAGGGCCCCCCAGGTGCAGTTGGTGCTCTCGGGGTGCCCTGTGTGTGGCGTGTATGCTGTTATGAGGGAGGAGGCAGGAGCTTAGTCTACATTCTCTCAGCCCTGTTGGCATCGATGGGATCTCTCTCCTGCAAGAAAATGATAAATCCCACCTCATTCAAACTGGCTCAGAATAGGAAATAATTGAAATCTGTCCCCAGTTTACTTAACCAAGCCAGGGTAACCTGGATATCGAAACCTGGTAAAGACAGAACAAAACAAAAGCACTGCACAGCAAATTCAGCAGCACTAAAACAGCAGGAAACCAGTGACTGCCGGGGCTGGTGCAGAGTGAGCCCCATGACTACAAGGGCCCCTCTGGTGGCATTTTCGTGCCCAGTCAATTTGAGCCCAACTGTGCTCCTTTCCAGCGCTGGGACCTTGGGTTTGCTGCTTTGTGAAATGGGGTGATGGGAGGACCCACTTCCTAAGGCCCCTGTTACGATGAAGGTAATTCATGTATATATATGTATTATTTGCTCAGTAGTGTCTGACCCATTGTGACTCATGGACAGAGGAGCCTGGCAGGCTACAGTCCATGGGATTTTCCAGGCAAGAATACTGGAGTGGGTTGCCATTTCCTTCTCCAGGGCATCTTCCCAATCCAAGGATCAAACCCACATCTCCTGTGTCTCCTGCATTGCAGGCAGATTCTTTACCCCCTGAGACACAGGGGAAGCTGATTCATGTACAGCACACACAAAGTCACCAGCACACAAGCTAGAAGGGCTGCACCTTTGGCAGCTGTGCTGTGTCATCTGGATGGTTAATGATCTTTAACAGAAGTCTCCACTTTTACCACTTTACTGGGAAGCCAGAATCTTCTGTAGAGCCCAAGCTGATGGAACATGAGAAACAAGTAAGGGAAGCTTGAATCACCCATTTTCTGTCAACCGTCCCTTTGTGTGTACACAGCACCATTCTTACCATTGCATCCTGCAACCCTTGGCACAGCCCCAGGACACCAATGTGGGCTCCAGCGACTCTGTTGGAAAGGCCATCTGGTCACATCTCTGACAGCAAAGCAGCCCTGGGTATTTCTACCAGGCCTGGTCCAGCAGGACTGCAGGTCAGTGTTCTAAGTCCCAGAGAAACGGGAGATCCAGAAGTTCTTGCCCAAGTCCAGGATGTTCGGCCAAAGGAAAGTCTCTTTTCCCTTTTTACTTAAGTAACAAAGAGGATGAGATGGTTGGATGGTGTCACCAATGCAACGGACATGAACTTGGGCAAACTTCAGGATATGGTGAGGAACAGGGAAGACTGGTGTGCTGCAGTCCATGGGGTCTTGAAGAGTCAGACACAACTTGGTGACTGAACAAGAAGAAAATTACATTTGTTGTCTTGGACCTGACCTGGCAGAGTCCTTGCAGAAGGGCTAATCTTGGTCCCACAAGGGGCGGATCAGGCTCACAGCTGAGGGTCACCACAGTCAGTTCCAGAGAACAGCCATCAGGGGACCAGTGACTGGTGTCCTGGGCTGTCACAGGATCCCATAGTATTTCCATAGTTCAAAGAGGAAGAAACAAGAAGCAGAGTCAAAAAGAACAACCTGCTGGAGAACACACTTGAACACACTTTGGGGGAAGGATTTTCCACAAACAGAAAGTGCAGGTGTCAGCCAGGAGAGGAAGGGCCTTGCTCTGACCACTAGGTGGTACCTCAGGCCGTGACTGGAGAGCAGGGACAGAAGGGGCGGCGGCGGGCAGGAGGCGGTCCTGCGAAGCTGCATAAAGGATGAGCTGCAGGGAGGCTGCAGCGCCCCTGCCGCCCAGTCCTCATCCTGCGGGGATGGCACTTCCCCCCGGGGCCCAGGCTGAGCCCCGGTCCCGGCCCCGAGTGCAGCCTCGCGGCTGCCGTGCAGGAGGAGCCGCACCAAGGAGACAGGGGAGACGGGTAAATAGCCACGCTTTCTATTCGCTTCAAGTTGGCTTGAATGGGTGCAAACCGTGCCTGACCTACATGTGGAGAAGAGCTGGCTGGGGACTCAAACGCCAGCATGGTGGCCGTCATCCCTGAAACCGAACTAGGCAAATAATACACAGTGACTCCTGACGATGGAGGTGATGACAGAAACTGTGACTCTCTCCCTAGTTTTGAGTTTGAGGGCAAAGAGAGTTTTGAATATATAAATTGCGGGAGAGGAATTGGGCAACAGAGGAGGAAAGTATCTTGCTCTGCTGCTGCTGCTGCTGCTGCTAAGTTCTTGGTAAATCTAAATGCCTCATTTCTTTGTACTTTGTTTCTGTGGAACTTATACAACTGTCTGTTAATCTGACTCCATGGAATTTCAAACACAGAAGTTAGGGAAATTTTAGTTCAAGGCTTCAATTTTAGTGTGTATATGAAACCTGAACTTATGAATTGAAGACAGTAACTTTTATTTGTGATTATGCTCAAGTTAGTTGATCACCTTGGTTACGATCTTAGTGACAACTGTAGGGATGAATCCTTGGGGCTTCAGGATGAACAGGTACCTGTCTGCCTCTCTTGAGACCTGCAGGTCCTTCTGGACTCAGAGGCCACTCAGGAAACGTGGGGCAGTCACCGTGTGTGTGGAACCAGAAGACTGGAGAGGTTCTTCAGGTTGTGGGCTGTGGCACTTTTGAGAGTAAGCATGAACACCAAGATGACAAGAACAAGACTGAAAGTGTCTTGTGTGTGCTGAGGTGTCTGATGACTCTGCTAGGTCTGTGGAAGGAGGGGAGAAGGGCAGAGGGCTTCACATTAGAGGGACTCCTATTCCAGGATCCGGGATCAAGGACCCAGGTACACAGGGCACGTTGCTTATGGTGTGGTTACTCTCCACATGCATGTACTTCTATAAACTGGTAACCCCTCTGGATCATAAATTAAAACCTGTTTTACAGTGATCTGCTGCTCAGAAGAGGAGCGATGAACTCCTCATTCCACCTGCACTTCTTGGATCTTGGGCTGAACGCCACGGAAGGCAACCTCTCGGGACTGAGTATCCGGAACGCGTCCTCACCATGTGAGGACATGGGCATCGCAGTGGAGGTGTTCCTGGCCCTGGGCCTCATCAGCCTGCTGGAGAACATCCTGGTCATCGGGGCCATCGTGAGGAACCGGAACCTGCACATCCCCATGTACTTCTTCGTGGGCAGTTTGGCGGTGGCCGACATGTTGGTGAGCTTGTCCAACTTCTGGGAGACCATCACCATCTACCTGCTCACCAACAAGCACCTGGTGATGGCCGATGCCTCCGTGCGGCACCTGGACAACGTGTTTGACTCCATGATCTGCATCTCCGTGGTGGCCTCCATGTGCAGCCTGCTGGCCATCGCTGTGGACCGCTATGTCACCATCTTCTGCGCCCTGCGCTACCAGCGCATCATGACGGGGCGGCGCTCGGGGGGCATCATCGCCGGCATCTGGGCCTTCTGCACCAGCTGCGGCACGGTCTTCATCGTGTACTACGAGTCCACATACGTGGTTGTCTGCCTCATCGCCATGTTCCTCACCATGCTGCTCCTCATGGCGTCTCTGTACACCCACATGTTCCTCCTGGCCCGAACCCACGTCCGGCGCATTGCCACCCTGCCTGGGCACAGTGCTGTGCGGCAGAGGACTGGCATGAAGGGCGCCATCACGCTGGCCATGCTGCTGGGCGTCTTCATCGTCTGCTGGGCCCCCTTCTTCCTCCACCTCATCCTGATGATTTCGTGTCCTCAGAACCTCTACTGCTCTTGCTTCATGTCTCACTTCAACATGTACCTCATCCTCATCATGTGTAACTCTGTGATTGACCCTCTGATATACGCCTTCCGCAGCCAAGAGATGCGGAAGACCTTTAAGGAGATTGTTTGTTTTCAGGGCTTCAGAACACCCTGTAGGTTCCCGAGCAGGTACTAAACGAAAAGTCCTTCTCTCTGCAGCTCTTCTCTCCTTCATCGTCCTTGTGCCAAGGTGGGTTAGGAGGAGTCAGAACTGGAAATCACACCATGCATTCCCTTCATCTTTTCTCCACCTTGAATCTGGGTCTAAGAGGCAGCTTTTCCCCGATCGGCAGTCACTGGGTCAAAGGTGCACGCGCCACTTCTCTGCCTTGAGGACGCCTGTGACAGTTTCTTACAGCCTGCTTTCCTCCTGCACTTTCTGCTGCTCCCACCCACTTCTGGGGTCCCCGGCACCCTCCATCTTCTGAGTGTGTGCTAAGGGGAGGTGACACTCCATGAGCAAGTCTAAGCATGTTGAGCGTGGCTGGACCTGGGAGAAAAGCTGTGAGCACGCTACGGCGCGTGATCACTTTCTGTCCCAGAAGCAGTTCCCTGACTTTCTGTGGTGCCCCTGGGAGTTCGGCGTGCTTTTCGGGGCAGAGTAGAGCGATTAGATTGTTTCCACTTGAAAATTTCTGTCTATTTGCTGTGGGAATTTCCCACAGCTCTCCTTTCCTGAACTCCTGGTTTCATGGCTTGTGTCCATGATTGTGCAGGGATGACATTTCTTTAATTACATTTCTGTCAGTCATGTTTTTGCACTAATCCAGACAGAAAACCTCTTGCCACAAACTTTCCCTTACATGGCATGAACATCTTTGTGACTCTTTCTTACTGTCTTATTCTGACTCGGTCCAGAGTTTCCAAGTGAGTGTTTTAGGGGCATGGGGGTCCTGAGGTACCTGCCATGAACACAACCCGCAGGCAAGCTATCTTGCATCTTCTCTGACTGGGTCTGTCTTGGAGTCTGAAGCCCCGTCCCTGTACCATCCGCAGTTTGCAGTCTGACTCCAGAAGTCCAGGTGCCCAGCGCTAGCCCTGCTAAGTCTAATCTTTTCCAGTGCAGAATGGACTAGGAAAGTGGAGTTCAGTCCTAACTCTGCCCCTAATGGGCAGTGTCACCTTAATCATCTCATTTCAGGTTGCATCTGTGCTGACCCCACAGGGCAGGCATGAGAAAGCGTGAGAACACTTGAAACTTGGAAAGCACTCTAGAGCTTGTCTATTTATTTTAAAGGAAGGTTGCAGATGAATGGTGCTAGGAGAGGATGCAGAGGGCTATGAAAGCAGTGGTCTGGAAGCCAGGAGGCCTGCCTGGCCACAGAGCAGGTGTGGGCCTTGGGCATGGCGCCAACCTCTGTGTCCCAGGGCTCTCATCTGAAGGGCTTGGTTCTTCTGGCTCTGAATTCCATTCTCTTGTCTTTGATGTTAATACCTTCTCTTTTGTTGTGGATATTCATGTCTAGACTGTCCCCAGTGAAGGAATATATGTAAACAAGCAGTGGCCCACTAGGGTCACAGAGTGGTGAGTGTGATCAAGTTAGTTGATCACCTTGGTTACGATCTTAGTGACAACTGTAGGGATGAATCCTTGGGGCTTCAGGATGAACAGGTACCTGTCTGCCTCTCTTGAGACCTGCAGGTCCTTCTGGACTCAGAGGCCACTCAGGAAACGTGGGGCAGTCACCGTGTGTGTGGAACCAGAAGACTGGAGAGGTTCTTCAGGTTGTGGGCTGTGGCACTTTTGAGAGTAAGCATGAACACCAAGATGACAAGAACAAGACTGAAAGTGTCTTGTGTGTGCTGAGGTGTCTGATGACTCTGCTAGGTCTGTGGAAGGAGGGGAGAAGGGCAGAGGGCTTCACATTAGAGGGACTCCTATTCCAGGATCCGGGATCAAGGACCCAGGTACACAGGGCACGTTGCTTATGGTGTGGTTACTCTCCACATGCATGTACTTCTATAAACTGGTAACCCCTCTGGATCATAAATTAAAACCTGTTTTACAGTGATCTGCTGCTCAGAAGAGGAGCGATGAACTCCTCATTCCACCTGCACTTCTTGGATCTTGGGCTGAACGCCACGGAAGGCAACCTCTCGGGACTGAGTATCCGGAACGCGTCCTCACCATGTGAGGACATGGGCATCGCGGTGGAGGTGTTCCTGGCCCTGGGCCTCATCAGCCTGCTGGAGAACATCCTGGTCATCGGGGCCATCGTGAGGAACCGGAACCTGCACATCCCCATGTACTTCTTCGTGGGCAGTTTGGCGGTGGCCGACATGTTGGTGAGCTTGTCCAACTTCTGGGAGACCATCACCATCTACCTGCTCACCAACAAGCACCTGGTGATGGCCGATGCCTCCGTGCGGCACCTGGACAACGTGTTTGACTCCATGATCTGCATCTCCGTGGTGGCCTCCATGTGCAGCCTGCTGGCCATCGCTGTGGACCGCTATGTCACCATCTTCTGCGCCCTGCGCTACCAGCGCATCATGACGGGGCGGCGCTCAGGGGGCATCATCGCCGGCATCTGGGCCTTCTGCACCAGCTGCGGCACGGTCTTCATCGTGTACTACGAGTCCACATACGTGGTTGTCTGCCTCATCGCCATGTTCCTCACCATGCTGCTCCTCATGGCGTCTCTGTACACCCACATGTTCCTCCTGGCCCGAACCCACGTCCGGCGCATTGCCACCCTGCCTGGGCACAGTGCTGTGCGGCAGAGGACTGGCATGAAGGGCGCCATCACGCTGGCCATGCTGCTGGGTGTCTTCATCGTCTGCTGGGCCCCCTTCTTCCTCCACCTCATCCTGATGATTTCGTGTCCTCAGAACCTCTACTGCTCTTGCTTCATGTCTCACTTCAACATGTACCTCATCCTCATCATGTGTAACTCTGTGATTGACCCTCTGATATACGCCTTCCGCAGCCAAGAGATGCGGAAGACCTTTAAGGAGATTGTTTGTTTTCAGGGCTTCAGAACACCCTGTAGGTTCCCGAGCAGGTACTAAACGAAAAGTCCTTCTCTCTGCAGCTCTTCTCTCCTTCATCGTCCTTGTGCCAAGGTGGGTTAGGAGGAGTCAGAACTGGAAATCACACCATGCATTCCCTTCATCTTTTCTCCACCTTGAATCTGGGTCTAAGAGGCAGCTTTTCCCCGATCGGCAGTCACTGGGTCAAAGGTGCACGCGCCACTTCTCTGCCTTGAGGACGCCTGTGACAGTTTCTTACAGCCTGCTTTCCTCCTGCACTTTCTGCTGCTCCCACCCACTTCTGGGGTCCCCGGCACCCTCCATCTTCTGAGTGTGTGCTAAGGGGAGGTGACACTCCATGAGCAAGTCTAAGCATGTTGAGCGTGGCTGGACCTGGGAGAAAAGCTGTGAGCACGCTACGGCGCGTGATCACTTTCTGTCCCAGAAGCAGTTCCCTGACTTTCTGTGGTGCCCCTGGGAGTTCGGCGTGCTTTTCGGGGCAGAGTAGAGCGATTAGATTGTTTCCACTTGAAAATTTCTGTCTATTTGCTGTGGGAATTTCCCACAGCTCTCCTTTCCTGAACTCCTGGTTTCATGGCTTGTGTCCATGATTGTGCAGGGATGACATTTCTTTAATTACATTTCTGTCAGTCATGTTTTTGCACTAATCCAGACAGAAAACCTCTTGCCACAAACTTTCCCTTACATGGCATGAACATCTTTGTGACTCTTTCTTACTGTCTTATTCTGACTCGGTCCAGAGTTTCCAAGTGAGTGTTTTAGGGGCATGGGGGTCCTGAGGTACCTGCCATGAACACAACCCGCAGGCAAGCTATCTTGCATCTTCTCTGACTGGGTCTGTCTTGGAGTCTGAAGCCCCGTCCCTGTACCATCCGCAGTTTGCAGTCTGACTCCAGAAGTCCAGGTGCCCAGCGCTAGCCCTGCTAAGTCTAATCTTTTCCAGTGCAGAATGGACTAGGAAAGTGGAGTTCAGTCCTAACTCTGCCCCTAATGGGCAATGTCACCTTAATCATCTCATTTCAGGTTGCATCTGTGCTGACCCCACAGGGCAGGCATGAGAAAGCGTGAGAACACTTGAAACTTGGAAAGCACTCTAGAGCTTGTCTATTTATTTTAAAGGAAGGTTGCAGATGAATGGTGCTAGGAGAGGATGCAGAGGGCTATGAAAGCAGTGGTCTGGAAGCCAGGAGGCCTGCCTGGCCACAGAGCAGGTGTGGGCCTTGGGCATGGCGCCAACCTCTGTGTCCCAGGGCTCTCATCTGAAGGGCTTGGTTCTTCTGGCTCTGAATTCCATTCTCTTGTCTTTGATGTTAATACCTTCTCTTTTGTTGTGGATATTCATGTCTAGACTGTCCCCAGTGAAGGAATATATGTAAACAAGCAGTGGCCCACTAGGGTCACAGAGTGGTGAGTGTGAGGGTCTATTGACCAGAAGACCTCCCTGGGCACCATGCACAAACACAACCTATAGACATGACCCCCACTCAGGAGCTCAGAGTCCTGAGAAAAATGGTGCCAGCTCAAGTAGGAAAGTGCATAAAACGTATGAATCTTCTAGAAAGGGCAAATTAGCAGATTGTTGACAGTTGAGGTTTAAGGAGGCAACTAACCCTTCAAATGCGTCCTGTCCTTTTAGCTGACATTCCCGTGTATACCCATGGGCATGAGTGAGCTCCATATGACTGTGCTGGGAACCATCAGTCCAAGTTGTGTGGGTCGTGTCAGGATCCCCGGCCACAGGAACACGGGCTTCTCGCTGCCCGACTCACCTCAGGGGCCCTGTTGCCACAGCAGTTTCTGCAGCTCGGCTGTTTGTCGTTGTCGCTAACCACATGTGTACTTAGCCTGCTGCCCGCCAGCACTCTCAGAGTGCTAACTGAGGTCACCAGGGCCACGATCCCATAGGCAGATCACACTTCAGCCCTCGTGGTTTGCCCTGTGGCTCTGCTGGGGACTCACTCTCATCAGGCTGACTCACTGCTCTAGGTGGATACTGGCTGCAGACAAGGTCTGACCTTCTCTACAAAGGTCCTTAAGGAAATGCTCAAAGGTCTTATAATCTCTGTATAAGTAGTGCAGAAATAGCCAAGTGTTCTGACGAGTCTTCACTTGGAAGAAGTAACCGGAATGCAGAGACTCAGTAAATAGCCCCCAGACCAAAAAAAATCCACAGAACTGTTGTATGCTATTGTATATTAACTATTTCTGCTTTTGTAGCAACTTTATTTGATGTAAAAATATGTGTTCAAAAAAAGGTTAATAAAACAGAAGGACCAGATCACCTGTTTTAACTGGCCATTCTGACTTCTGATAATCAGAGGGTCTTGGGTCTTCTATCTGTCAGCAGCTGCTGCAAAATGAGGAGGGATGTTCACTGGTGAGGTGTGATGGTGTTTTCTTGATGGTATTTATCACCTATAGGATGGTCATTTATCAGTTCAAAATGATTTAACTCCTGGTAATAAAATAAAATTGTACATGTGACATTATATCCTGTCCAGAATTCTGTCTTTCAGGAAGTATTTTGGTGTTATTATCTGTTCTCAGTAGGAGGGTAGAGAAAGTGCCATTCAGGGATCTCTGCCATTACAGTTTGTGGGGCATGAATTATTTCAAGACTTGTAGAAGCAGTGTCCAAAGTCCAAGGTGCTACCTACAACTAAATGTGAATTCAGGAGGCACGGATTGTGTGTGCTGTGGAACGGGGGCTGTGGCTGAGTTCTCACAGGTGGGTGGCAGGTGTGTGTTGAGATTTCCAGGGAGGGAATAACTCTAAAACGCTAGGTAGTCTCTACATAGGGCCCAGGTGTCGCTCCTCTTGATCTAGAGTCCAATAAACTGAAAGGCCACCGTATCTGATATTTTTCCCAGTGTAATGATGGTGGAAGAGAGGCCACACAGAATGAACCCCTCCCAGGAGCAGTGAGTGGGAGACTCGGCCTCACCTGCCCAGGGCTCAATGGCAGCCTGTGGCTAGTGCAGCCCCGCTGTTCAGGACCCACCTTGGCTTGTTTATTTCCCAGGCTTGCTGTACATCTCTCCTTTTTGCCCCCAAGACTTATTCTTGCTCTCATCTTAAGTGTGTATGCTTGAGTCTATCCAGCTCAGAGGGAGTCATGCTTTTAGTTTCTTTTTCCTGAGCCATTTTGCCCTGCTGAAAGACTTATTGGATCTTTCTGATAAACTCTCAGGACTTTACACTGACAGCTTCCTTGGAACCACTCAGAGAATTTGTGATGGTGGTGAAAGCCACCCCCTTGATTTAATCCTGTGCCACATCTGAGATTTAACTGATCTACTTATTCAACTTGCTTACTTTTACTTATTGTGTCCAAAAAGCTGTATCTCCCCACTCTCAAGCCCTGACTTCGGGTTCTCCTGAAAAAAAATTTTTTAAAGATGGTTTTAGATGCATCATTGATGAATCATATTTGTTTATTTATACACATGACATAAAACCTATCATCTTAACTATTTTCAGGCCGGCAGTTACAGGGTGTTAGCATTCTCATTGGAGAAGGCAATGGCAACCCACTCCAGCACTCTTGCCTGGAAAACCCCATGGGCAGAGAAGCCTGGTAAGCTGCAGTCCATGGGGTCGCTACGAGTCAGACATGACTGAGCGACTTCCCTTTCACTTTTCACTTTCCTGCATTGGAGAAGGAAATGGCAACCCACTCCAGTGTTCTTGCCTGGAGGATCCCAGGGTCGGAGGAGCCTTGTGGGCTGCTGTCTATGGGGTCGCACAGAGTTGGACACGACTGAAGCGACTTAGCAGCAGCAGCAGCAGCAGCATTCTCATTGTTGTGCTCTCCTCTGGAGTCCCTCTCACTCCTGCTGGTATTCAGGTCACTGTCTCCGTAGCTCATCTCCTTGGAGGATCTCATCAATACAGCCAACTGTAGCCAGTGCACATGACCCCTATTCCCACCTGTCCTTGCCTGACTGTGTAGATCATCCATCAGCCAAGCTCTCTGCCCCCACGTACAGGCACTGTCCTCCATGCTCTCTGAGAACCCATTTTTGGTTTTGATACAGCCACTTTGAAGTGACAGTTTCCATACTTATTTGGTGGGCCTGGAGCGGGAACTGAGATTTCACCTTCTGAATAGCCTCTTAGATGCTGTTGGTCAAAGACTCCCACTTAGAGAACCAAGGTTATTCTGTAGAAGAAACGACTCCCAAGTCTCAGCATCTTAACAAAGGTTTAGTTTTCATCATGTTATGTACTGAGCACATATTAGCAAGGAGTCTCCTAGTTACTTGGGACACAGGACGATAGAAGCCCCATCCTGACACACACATGTGAATTCCTATTTCTGCTCACATGTTCACCATCTGTGACCCAACATCAAAGTGAGCTGGAGAAATCAACCCTAATATGGCCCTGGAAGGGGTGAGCTGAACGGGGGTAAGCAGTACCTCTCACAAAGCCAGGAGTGTGGCTGGTCAGTGCCTTGTCCTCGAGAAGCTGACAGGCCAAGAGCCACTCTAACAAGCACTTGCAAGGGCAAGTGCACCCCGTATAACTACAAATGAACTTGTGTAGCACAAAATTATACTGTGATGTATAACAGGAAATATGTATCTGTTTTTTTGTCACCATTCCTGGCACAGGGCTCTCAGAACTCTTGGAATTTACTAAGCCTTGAGATCAATTAATGTGTCTTTTGTTATGTTGATGAGGGGCGTGCTGCAATTCATGGGGTCGCAAAGAGTGGGACACGACTGAGCTGAGCGACTGAACTGAACTGAACTGAACTAAAGGAGCTGGAATCATCTAAGAGGAATCAGTCACAGGTTAGAGGTTAGGACTTTCAGTCCCACCCCTATCCCCTCTCCCACTGTCAGGGAGGGGAAAGCAGCTGGAGATGGAGTTCAGCTGCTGAGGGCCACGGTTTAAATCAATCACTCTGTGTCGAGAAGCCTCCATAACGCCCTATTGGACAGGGTTCTGAGAGCTTCTGGGATGCGAACACCTGGAGACCTGGCAGCACCTGGAGGGCATGGGAGCTCCGCCCCCCTGCCACACACCTTGCCCTCCTCGTCCCTTTCAGCTGCTGCCCTTGAGTCATAAGCGCATACTCTAGTAAGTAAAATGTGTCCAAGTTCTGTGTGACTTTCTAGAAAGGACAGCTGGAGTTCCAGCTGGTGTGTGACATGGGAGGGGTGCCGTCTCGGCTCAGAGGCTGCCCCCACGCCTGTTGTGTCAGAAGTGGGCTGGCAGTCAGGACCCGCAGGGTGCTATGTGGAAACATATCCATTTGTGGGGCCGGGCTGTGCACTCCCCTTGGCAGGACTGACTCCCACAGGTGAGTGTGGGGCTCTTGGGGGCGCGAGGGCCGAGGCTGGAAGAGCCCCTGAGGGTTAGTGTCCTTCTACCTTCTGTTGTGTAACAATTGAGGGAGGGAACATGAGAGCTAGTAGAGTCAGGGGAGGTGATCTGTGCGCAGGCGCGTTCTGTAAGGCCTTGCAGGATGGGGCGGGTCTGCACCACTGTGGAGAAGAGGGGGCAAGGGATGGGGAGCTACTTGGGTTTGTGGTGAAACAGCATGACTAGATCTAGCCGAAGAGCTTCCCTGGTGGCTCAGGTGGTAAAGAGTCTGCCTGCAATGCGGGAGACCCGGGTTTGATCCCTGGGTTGGGAAGATCCCATGGAGAAGGAAATGGCAACCCACTCCAGTATTCTTGCCTGGAAAATCCCATGGGCAGAGGAGCCTGGCGGCTTATAATTCATGGGGTCGAAAAGAGTCGGACACGACTGAGCAACTAAGAAGAAGAAAAAAGAGCTGAGGGAATAAGTTGGGGTACAAGACGAAAGCCATTCAAGTATGCTGGAAATTATAGAGGGGGGATTATGTGGGCCTTGAGGGCCAAGAAGTATCTATTTTACACTGTTGATCCCCTGGAGAAGGAAATGGCAATCCACTCCAGTGTTCTTGCCTGGAGAATCCCATGGACGGAGAAGCCTAGTAGGTTATAGTCCACGGGGTCGCAAAGAGTCGGACACGACTGAGCGACTTCACCACCTCACCTTAGTCTCCCTAGGGACACGACTGAAGTGACAGCAGCAGCAGGGAGATACTGAAAGTTTTTCTTTCTCTTCTCTCTTTAAAAATACATGGCTTATCAATGAGTTTGAGGGCAAATTCAAGTGACTGCCAAGGGCAGTGGGGCGGAGGGGAGGAGTCACAGTTAGGTGGGTGTGGCCCAAGGGCCTGGACTAGGTGTGAGCAGGAAGTCAGGCTGAAGGAGGCGTCTCTCTGTCTGATTCTCAACTAACCACCACATTTACATCAGTTCAGTTCAGTCGCTCAGTCTTGCCTGACTCTTTGCGACCCCATGAATCGCAGCACACCAAGCCTGCTGTCTATCACCAACTCCCGGAGTTCACTCAAACTCACATTCATCGAGTCGGTGATGCCATCCAGCCATCTTATCCTCTGTCGCCCCCTTCTCCTCCTGCCCCCAGTCCCTCCCAGCATCAGAGTCTTTTCCAATGAGTCAACTCTTCGCATGAGGTGGCCAAAAGTACTGGAGTTTCAGCTTTAGCACCATTCCTTCCAAAGAACACCTAGGACTGATCTCCTTTAGGATGGACTGGTTGGATCTCCTTGCAGTCCAAGGGACTCTCAGGAGTCTTCTCCAACACCACAGTTCAAAAGCATCAATTCTTCAGCACTCAGCTTTCTTCACAATCCAACTCTCACATCCATACATGACCAGTGGAAAAACCACAGCCTTGACTAGATGGACCTTTGTTGGCAAAGTAATGTCTCTGCTTTTCAATATGCTATCTAGGTTGGTCATAGCTTTCCTTCCAAGGAGTAAGCGTCTTTTAATTTCATGGCTGCAGTCACCGTCTGCAGTGATCTTGGAGCCCCCCAAAATAAAGTAATATCTCTGCTTTTCAATATGCTATCTCTCCAACATCACAGTTCAAAAGCACCAGTTCTTCGGCACTCAGCTTTCTTCACAGTCCAACTCTCACATCCATACATGACCACTGGAAAAACAATAGCCTTGACTAGACGGACTTTTATTGACAAAGTGATATCTCTGCTTTTCAATATGCTATCTAGGTTGGTCATAACTTTTCTTCCAAGGAGTAAATGTCTTTTAATTTCATGGCTGCAATCACTATCTGCAGTGATTTTGGAGCCCAAAGGAACAAAGTCTGACACTGTTTCCACTGTTTCCCTATCTATTTCCCATGAAGTGATGGGACCATATGCCATGATCTTCATTTTCTGAATGTTGAGCTTTAAGCCAACTTTTTCACTCTCCTCTTTCACTTTCATCAAGAAGCTTTTTAGTTCCTCTTCACTTTCTGCCATAAGGGTGGTGTCATCTGCATATCTGAGGTTATTGATATTTCTCCCGGCAATCTTGATTCCAGCTTGTGCTTCATCCAGCCCAGCGTTTCTCATGATGTACTCAGCATATAAGTTAAATAAGCAGGGTGACAATATACAGCCTTGATGTATATTGTAATTTGGAACCAGTCTGTTGTTCCATGTCCAGTTCTAACTGGAATAGACTATTCATATAGTTTACATACTTTGTTATTAAGATGTTTCTTTTTCCGTTAATATACCAAAATTCTTCATGTATCACAGAAGCACACATTATACAATTTATATGATTAGTGCATGTTGTAATCAAGTATTTATCCAGCTGTCTCTAGATTTAATTTGCCATTTCTCAGATATGGAATATTTTTAATTTATATGTAGTTTATTTTCTTCATGTTCTTTGGTTTTGGAGTCATGCTCAGAAAAATTAGAAAAATATGTATATTTCTGTTATTTTACAATTTTGCATTTAAAGTTTAGGCCATTCACCAATTGAAACTTACTTTGCTATATTTATTTCACCTGTTTTACTCAAGTTTAGAGCCATTCCTGGAATTTTTGAGTCCATAAACTCTGCTAACTTCTGTAAATATAATTGTATTCATTTTTCTATATATCATTTTGTGTATCTTATACTTTAGAAAGTTCACTGTACATTAAGGCTTCCCAAATGGTGCTAGTGGTAAAGAACCTGTCTATCAATGCAGGAGACCCAAGAGATGCAGTTTTGATCCCTGGATTAGGAAGATCCCCTGAAGTAGGGAATGGCAACCTGCTCAGGTATTTTTGCTTGGAGAATCCCATTGACAAAGAAGTCTGGACGGCTACAGTCCATGGGGTTGCAAAGAGTCAGACACAACTGACCACACACAGTTACAATATTTCTTCAAAATAGTTTAAGCCTGGGAGTCCAGTGGTTAAGAATCTGTGTTTCCACTGCAGGGGCCACAGCCTCTATCCCTGGTTGGGAAACTAAGACACTTGTGTGGTGAGGTAAAAAAAAATAAAATGGAGAAATAGCATCATCTTAAAAAAACAAAGCTTTAAGTACTGATGAGTGTATCGAACCGTCTTCATATTTTTACATAATATCGAATTTACTTGAACTTTACTTAATATACGATCCAAAAAAAAAAAAGAGAAAGAGAAAGAAAAGGTGAAATTATATCACATGCACTTCTTTGAGATAAACTTAGTCAATAGCTACAAATAGACTGATACTCATTTCTGTAGAGAAGGTAAATAGAACTCTGGCACCAGGACTTGAGGTTGTCTGAATATATAAATCTATGAGGTATCAGTGTTCATCTCCTGTAGTTAGTCATAATGCTAACCTAGCAATGACTAAATACACTGGAATATTAGCTTTTCAGACCATTATGTAAAAATCCACTTTTGTAGCATGAAGCACCTGTTAAAATAAACGCAAGATTCTAATCTTTTAAAACCAAATTGTCTCATAAAACTTGATTTTAAATAATTTTAAGTATGTATTTATGTTAGAGTCAATATGAAGCTAAATGTATTGTTCCAATTATTGTAAATATAATATTAAATTAATTTATATTAACCTGATTTTCTATGGAAACATTATTTTTAAAAAAAATCCCTCAGGCTCATTTCATTTCTGGATGTCTTTTCTCTGTAACTTAACAACATCTGTCAGTGGAGGTTCCCCAGGGAAGACAAGCTGCTTCCCAATCCTGAGTCACTCACCTACACAACCGTAGGGTGCAGGTAGGCACCGTCCTCCAAATTTGGATTAAAGTTCATTGGCTCTTATAGACTATTCCCCTGCCCCTCCTTCCTCCAAACAAGAGTTTATCAGTCGAATTTGTACTAGCTTGCCTTAGATGATGGCTTGGCCACCTAGATGACACCTTTCTCCTAGAATCCATGTCCCTCCACCAGGACCCTGAAGATCCCTTGTTCTGTTTCAGTCATTCCATGAGCAGAGCTATTGGAACCAGGATATATAGTTAGAAACAAACATACATAATCAGCACTTAGAACTATCCTCATTCTTAAGGACTCTTGTCTTGATGAATGATGCTCCTCCAGCTGTCAGGTCAAGAGCTTGAGCCTAAGAGACAAACAACTGACCCTGTGTTGAATGTATTTCCCCTGGACCTCACAAAATTGTAGAAGAAAGAAGGAAGCAATCCTGTGCTAGCTTTACTGCATTCAGGGGCACTCACTTGAAATTTATTTTTATCAGTACAGAAGTCTCTTTCCACCATCATCTCTCTTCTGGGATTAAAACCCATCTCAATGTCATGGTTCTCCCTGTCCTCTCTTAAGATAAACTTGAAATATTTTATTACACAACCCTCATATTAACACTAAGCAGCCTGCCGAATTCACTTTCACATCTCCTAGGTCTGTTTCCTTTCCCTCCTGCTCTCATGTCTTTCTCAAAATTTGGGAGGCAATATGCTGTAATTACTGAGAGTCCTAGATTTACGCGTCAGGGAACACACACAACGATGCAACTTAGTTGGTGTGTGCATGCCTGCTAAGTCCCTTCAGTCCTGTCTGACTCTGCTATCTTATGGACTCTGGCCTGCCAGGCTCCTTTGTTCATGGGATTCTCCAGGCAAGAATACTGAAGTGGGTTGCCATGCCCTCCTCCAGGGGATCTTCCCAACCCAGGGATCAAAACTTCCTCTTTTAGGTCTCCTGTGTTGGCAGGCAGGTTCTTTACCACTAGCTCGGTTTAATTGCTCTTTTCTGTCTGTAAGGATTAAGCCTTGACCCACCATTGTAAAAAATTATTTGGAGAAGCATCTAAAGCAGACTATCAGCCACGTTCTTCTACAGTGCTAACGCTGATTCTCCACAATGATTCTCACAGTTACTGATGTGAGTACTGTAATGTAAACTGAAGGGTCTGGCTCCTGCCTAAAAACCTATGTGATTTTTCAGGCCCAAGCACAGACAATTACAAAGACTTTTCCGGTCAGTCCTCACAGAGAAATACTGCTGCTCCCACACTAGGCTTGGTGCATGGCTGATGACACTGAGGACAGTTGCCTCAACAGACTGGTTCCAAATAGGAAAAAGAGCACGTCAAGGCTTTATACTGTCACCCTGCTTATTTAACGTATATGCAGAGTACATCATGAGAAACGCTGGGCTGGAAGAAGCACAAGCTGAAATCAAGATTGCCGGGAGAAATATCAATAACCTCAGATATGCAGATGACACCACCCTTATGGCAGAAAGTGAGGAAGAACTAAAGAGCCTCTTGATGAAAATGAAAGAGGAGAGTGAAAAAGTTGGCTTAAAGCTCAACTTTCAGAAAATGAAGATCATGGCATCTGGTCCCATCACTTCATGGGAAATAGATGGGGAAACAGTGGAAACAGTGTCAGACTTATATTTTGGGGCTCCAAAATCACTGCAGATAGTGACTGCAGCCATGAAGTTAAAAGACATTTACTCCTTGGAAGGAAAGTTATGACCAACCTAGACAGCATATTCAAAAGCAGAGACATTACTTTGCCAACAAAGGTCCATCTAGTCAAGGCTATGGTTTTCCCAGTGGTCATGTATGGATGTGAGAGTTGGACTGTGAAGAAAGCTGAGTGCCGAAGAATTGATGCTTTTGAACTGTGGTGTTGGAGAGGACTCTTGAGAGTCCCTTGGACTGCATGGATATCCAACCAGTCCATTCTAAAGGAGATCAGCCCTGGGTATTCTTTGGAAGGAATGATGCTGAAGCTGAAACTCCAGTACTTTGGCCACCTCACGTGAAGAGTTGAGTCATTGGAAAAGACTCTGATGCTGGGAGGGATTAGGGACAGGAGGAGAAAGGGATGACAGAGGATGAGATGGATGGATGGCATCACCGACTCGATGGATGTGAGTTTGAGTGAACTCCGGGAGTTGGTGATGGACAGGGAGGCCTGGTGTGCTGCAATTCATGGGGTTGCAAAGATTTGGACATGACTGAGCAACTGAACTGAACTAAACTGAACTGAGCCTTTCCTCCTGATCTCCCCACTTCTTTGCCCCAGGGTCCAGAAACCTGCTGAAGCCTTTTGTTTGGGGCTCCCTCAACAGTGGAATGATCCACTGACCCTCAATCTTGTATCATTCCATGGAGTAAAATGGAACTAGGGAAATTAGCACTCCCTTTGTTTTTAGATTCTCGTCTATACCTTGGCAGTAATGATTAAAGATTATCTTTCATTTTTGACTTGTTGCTTTAATTGGCTATTCCAACACCTGGTAGCACTCTTCTTTCTTACAGATGAGCTGAGCTCCTGATGTGAACATCCATCTTTTAAGGATGAATTAGCAACACTTTAAAGTAGGGGAGCAAGAGAAACAATTGACCTTGATGCCAAAAACATTTTGCTCACAAGGACTCAGCATTATATATCACCATAGATTTTCAATATACACTTTAGCCATCTGTTCCTATACCAATGGTTATAGTATGAAGTGGGAGTGTTCTTGTTTGACTGAAACCTATCATTTTGCCTTTTCATTTCTTTTCTTATTTGTATCCTACTTCTTCTTTCCTTGACAAGAAGAAATAAATCATAGCCAATTCCTTTGACAATTGACCTTATGGCAAAAACCATCTAGCTTATATAGAATTAGGTAATGTATGTCATGGAAGCTGAGGGAAGAGTCATGCTATTGCAGAATTAATATAAAAATATTTCTCCAGTAGATTGTGAGCAATTCAAAGGGCAAACCACACTTGTCTAATTACGGACCATGGCTAGTATTGATAGTTTAGTTAAATGCTTCAGAATGTTCTTGACATAAATAGGAATATCATATAGTTTTTTAAAATATTTATTTCCATGCCTTATCAAATACTGATTCCTTTCATATAGGAATACAATAAACTATAAAATTAGAATTATGGTATAATGGCAATATTTATGGAAGTTATTCACAAGATAAATTTTAATCACATGAAAATTATTTTTGTAGTCTCATATTGGAGAAGGCAATGGCACCCCACTCCAGTACTCTTTTGCCTGGAAAATCCCATGGATGGAGGAGCCTGGCAGGCTTCAGTCCATGGGGTCGCTAAGAGTCCAACACGATTGAGCTACTTCACTTTCACTTTTCACTTTCATGCATTGGAGAAGGAAATGGCAACCCACTCCAGTGTTCTTCCCTGGAGAAACCCAGGGATGGATGAGTCTGGTGGGCTGGCATCTATGGGTTCTCACAGAGTTGGACATGAGTGAAGCAACTTAGCAGCAGCAGTCTCATATTACCTGTAAAATTAATGACATTAATGTAGATTTATATCATTTTGGTAATTTAATCCAATAAAAATGATAAAATCATGAGAAAGTGATTTCCTAGTTTTGAAATGATTTTTGTTTTACTAATGTGTGTGTATATATATTTATGTTTGTATTTTGATCATGACAACCATTCTAAGAATATTATTTGCAAATCATTTTTATAATAATTCATAAATTGTCACTTGTGATGATGGCAGCAAAGTTAAATATGAAGTGGTTACAGAGAAAAACAATCAATTCTAAATTCTGGTTGGTCTGCTCCTGTGATTTTGTTTGAAATCTTTTACTTAACTGCTCTGTTAATGACTTAGAAAAGATAGTTTTTTTTTTAAATTAAACATAGTTTATGATAAAATTTTTAAAAGTCAAGAAAGACAAAAGATATTATAAACTGAAAAAGCAATTATTAGAAGAGACGAATGGGAAAAGAATATTTGAAGAAGAAAAGTATATTAGTATATATAATTTTTTTCTAATTAGAGCAGATAATATATTACTTATATTTTGGTATTTTAAATTATACTCTTTTTCAGGCAGTATAAGCCATAACAAATGAATATATTACATTCATATATATAAAATTAAGATCTTTGTTCTTCTATAAAATCATAGAAGAAATTTCTCTGCCCTGAATTTTCCTCTTTCTCTTTCCTTTTCTCATACGAATTACAGATAGAGTATTGTTTTTCAAGAGAATCTTACTTCTTTCTGCTAGTTTCAAAGTTTCCATTTTAGAAGAAAAGAAGAAGAGTTTTAAATTATTAAGACCTGAGTCAATTTCAGGGAGTAAGTGAAGTCTTCATAGAAAGAATAGACTCCATACAGAGAACACAAAAATGAAAATAGGTGGTAAAAGAGAAAATTAGGGAAAAGCAGCTGAGTGCAGAAGAGAATACGGTTAGGCTGATGCAAACCCACCAGGTTATTCTAGGAGAAATTGATGTTATTCTAGAAGGTAATCGAGAAGACAAAGTCATCTGTTCATCTAATCAGACAAGTGACAGGTGTGGGAAGAGACAGACAAGTCCTGACAGAATATATAAATACTTCATGTAAATTCCAGAGATGCAAAAACCTGGTTAAGAAGGAAAAAAGCACATTGAAGCTATTAAAAATTAAAAAAAAAACCAACAATAAAGTTTTAAAGAAAAAAAAATCACAAATATTGTCAAATAGAGCAGGTAGTAAATTATAAGACTTGTTTATTTCAGAGTGCTGCAAATCAAACGTTCTAGATGAAATCTAAAGGTTTTGAAACCATCAGTATGGTGGTTCTTTAACAGATGAAGGACATTTTAATGTTTTCTTTTATAATTCACTGATGGTTTAGAGGCACAAATACTGTCTAGCAAGATTTTGAATTATTTGGATACACGGGACCAAGATATAGTCACATTTCTGTCTTTATGACTGTCTTACACAATGTGAAAACATACTAAGTGATGTACAGGTTGTTAAAATCCCTTTAGAGTATAAAGCAATTAAACTGAACATTTAATTTTAAGATCATGAATATTTAACTCACTAAAAATATCTGACTTTTTTTTTTTTTTTTACATTTTTAGGCGACTTACATACTAAGTGATGTACAGGTTGTTAAAATCCCTTTAGAGTATAAAGCAATTAAACTGAACATTTAATTTTAAGATCATGAATATTTAACTCACTAAAAATATCTGACTTTTTTTTTTTTTTTTACATTTTTAGGCGACTTTAGTGTCTTGAATAAAGTATGCTTATTTAAACAAGTTCAGCTTTTAAGAGTTTTGAAAATATACCAAACTTTCCTTGATATGGATATTTGACATAGGAATTATGCAAATTCTCAAAATTTATATTTCTAACATTTAAAAAATATTAGCAAGTAGTACAGGTTGATATGAAGAAAATGATGATACATGAATAGTGATCATCTGTACGTGGGTACCCCATGCACTTTATCCTTGATTCGTGGTCAGATAACATTTTCATTATGCTAAGTATATACATTTTATGATTAATTCAAGTAGAATCAGATTAGGCTAGCTTTGGAATAAACTATCTCTTAATTATAGTAAATGTTTATACTAAGAATTATTATAGATTAGAGCATGATGTTAATATAATTAAAGTCTTGAGTTTTATCTCTAGCATAGTTAACTTACCACTGCTCAATAGCCATAGACAGAATAATTAACAATTAATATAAGCTTCCAACTTACGCCCTTGACCACAGAGAATGTTAACTGATGACACAGGAAAGAACAGTATAAATTTATACACAGTTGGGAATTTTGGACAAAACCCTTATCGACAGTTCATTGATTATATTGCCTTCATCAATGTAAAATTGCATTTTAAGCTGCAGAAAGGCACATCTTAACATAAGCATTTGCGTAGGCAGGATGATAAAAATATAAAATAAAATTTGATATCAGTATAATGAAGTGTATAAAAGCTGAACATTTGGGCCAGGCAGATGTGAGTTTCAGCATTGACTTTGCCAATTAATTTATTTGTGAACTTGAAAAATTATTTACTGTCTCCAAGATATTTAATGGTAAATGAGGATAATAATAGCTCCTTTTGTTATTGGAGTGTTGCTTATTTAATACTCAACTGTACAGTGAATTTAAATGCTTAGTATAGTTTCTGGCACTTGGAAAACACTCAGTAATTATTAACCAAATTAGCATTTATGTTCAAATATGATTCAATGTTTTAAAATTTACTTGTGTGCACTTTGATAAAGACACAATGTCATTCAACATAAAAACAAGAAATACAGATATCAACACAATAATTATTATAAGCTGCATTGATAGATTAATAGATTCACTAGACTCAAACTCATTTAAAGATCCCCACTAGATTGGAATCCTTTTTGCCTTTTCATACTGTTCATGGGGTTTTCAAGGCAAGAATACTGAAAGTGAAGTCACTCAAATGTTCAAATATGATTCAATGTTTTAAAATTTACTTGTGTGCACTTTGATAAAGACACAATGTCATTCAAATAAAAACAAGAAATACAGATATCAACACAATAAATATTATAAGCTGCATTGATAGATTAATAGATTCACTAGACTCAAACTCATATAAAGATCCCCACTAGATTGGAATCCTTTTTGCCTTTTCGTACTGTTCATGGGGTTTTCAAGGCAAGAATACTGAAAGTGAAGTCACTCGGCCGTGTCCGACTCTTTGTGACCCCATGGACTGTAGTCTACCAGGCTCCTCCCTCCATGGGATTCTCCAGGCAAGAGTACTGAAGTGGGTTGCCATTTCCTTCTCCAGGGGATCTTCCCGACCCAGAGATCGAACCCTGGTCTCCTGCAGTCCAGGCAGACACTTTAACCTCTGAGCCACCAAGGAAGTCCAAGAATGATGAACTGGCTTGCAATTTCCTTCTCCTGCTAAGTCGCGTCAGTCGTGTCCGACTCTGTGTGACCCCATAGACGGCAGCCCACCAGGCTCCCTTGTCCCTGGGATTCTCCAGGCAACAACACTGGAGTGGGGTGCCATTTCCTTCTCCAATGCAGGAAAGTGAAAAGTGAAAGTGAAGTCACTCAGTTGTGTCCGACCCTCAGTGACCCCATGGACTGCAGCCCACCAGGCTTCTGGGCCATGGGATTTTCTAGGCAAGAGTACTGGAGTGGGGTGCCATTGCCTTCTCCAAATAACATACTAGAGAACACAAATGGGATTTGCAGTGATTGAAGTGGACAACAGGGGACAACATGGTTGGATGGCATCACCTACTCAATGGACAGGAGTTTGACCAAACTCTGGGAGACAGTGAAGGACAGGGAAGCCGGGTGTGCTGCAGTCTATGGGGTCAAACACAGTTGCACATGACCGAGCAACTGAACAACAGCCTAAATATCTTGCAAAATTCGAACATGTGCTAGCCTTCCCTAAACGGACGAAGTGGTAGTGATTTTCAATCAATGCTGAACGACGTACCAAGAGTCTCAGGGACTTTATGATCACATTTTCTTGTCTTTTCTTTCCTTCTCCAGTGGACCACATTTTGTCAAAATTCTCCACCATGACCCTTCTGTCTTGGGTGGTCCTACATGGCATGGCTCATAGTTTCATTGAGTTAGACAAGGTCGTGGTCCCTGTGATCAGTTTGGTTAGTTTTCTGTGATTGTGGTTTTCATTCTGTCTGCCCTCTGATGGAGAAGGATAAGAGGCTTATGGAAGCTTCCTGAAAGGAGAGACACTGTGGGGAAAAGATCTCCTTCTGATGGGTGGGGCTGTGCTCAGTAAATCTTTAATCCAATTTTCTTTTGATGGGTGGGGCTGTGTTCCCTCCCTCTTGTTAGGCCTGAGGTCAAACTGTCAGCCTGTGCCTTTACCAGAGACAATCATAGGCAAATCTGACTCTGACTTCCCTGTAGAAGTTCTGTAATCAAGTCCCACTAACCCTATGAACAGTATGAAAAGTCAAAATGATAGGATACCAAAAGAGGAACTCCCCAGGTCATTAGGTGCCCAATATGCCACTGGAGGTCAGTGGAGAAATATCTCCAGAAAGAACGAAGTGATGGAGCCAAAGCAAAAACAATACCCAGTTGTGGATGTGATTGGTGATAGAAGCAGAATCTGATGCTGTAAAGAGCAATATTGCATAGGAACCTGGAATGTCAGGTCCATGAATCAAGGCAAATTGGAAGTGGTCAAACAAGAGATGGCAAGTGTGAACGTCGACATTCTAGGAATCAGTGAACTAAAATGGACTCGAACGGGTGAATTTAACTCAGTTGACCATTATATCTACTACTGCGGGCAGGAATCCCTCAGAAGAAATGAAGTAGCCATCATGGTCAACAAAAGAGTCTGAAATGCGATACTTGGATACAATCTCAAAAATGACAGAATGATCTCTGTTCGTCTCCAAGGCAAACCATTCAATATCACAGTTATCCAAGTCTATGCCCCAACCAGTAATGCTGAAGAAGCTGAAGTTGAACGGTTCTATGAAGACCTATAAGACCTTTTAGAACTAACACCCAAAAAAGATGTCCTTTTCATTATAGGGGACTGGAATGCTAAAGTAGGAAGTCAAGAAACACCTGGAGTAACAGGCAAATTTGGCCTTGGAATGCAGAATGAAGCAGGGCAAAGACTAATAGAGTTTTGCCAAGAAAATGCACTGGTCATAGCAAACACCCTCTTCCAGCAACACAAGAGAAGACTCTACACATGGACATCACCAGATGGTCAACACCGAAATCAGATTGATTATATTCTTTGCAGCCAAAGATGGAGAAGCTCTATACAGTCAACAAAAACAAGA
>SJYX01013082.1:124598-161196 GCA_006410675.1 Oreotragus oreotragus | reverse complement strand
CATCATTCCTTCCAAAGAAATCCCAGGGTTGATCTCATTCAGAATGGACTGGTTGGATCTCCTTGCAGTCCAAGGGACTCTCAAGAGTCTTCTCCAACACCACAGTTCAAAAGCATCGATTCTTCGGCGCTCAGCTTTCTTCACAGTCCAACTTTCACATCCATACATGACCACAGGAAAAACCATAGCCTTGACTAGGCAGACCTTAGTCGGCAAAGTAATGTCTCTGCTTTTGAATATACTATCCAGGTTGGTCATAACTTTTCTTCCAAGGAGTAAGCGTCTTTTAATTTCATGGCTGCAGTCAGCATCTGCAGTGATCTTTGAGTGTAAGTTCTAGTAAATGCATTCTGTTGCCCAAAGCTGACAGTGCTTTCTATATACTATCTTTGTTAAATGTTTCTCCATTTCCTTTTCCACTGTCTCTTTTTTCTCTTTCACACTTGGGTTACTGAAATGCCTACCCAAGCAGTGTTCCTTTCTCCAGTGTGTCTCCTTTTAGAGCCAATCTGTCTTCTTCTCCAACAGTTATTTTTCTAAAAGAAAATTTTACTTTTGTCAGAACCCTGCTCAAAAACTTTTAATTGTTCAGGATTGTATGGAAATTCAATATTGCTTTCAGGCTTGTCATTTTTGAAAAAAATTTTGATTTTCCAGAATATTCTGCAGTAAGATTTAACTGAACTAACACTGAGATTAAACAGAACTGCTTCCTGTTCTTGGGTCTGTCCTGGAGATTTATGGCCTCCATGTCTTGGCTGCTCCTGCACATCAAGGTTTCCCACTGTCTCCTCTCAAAATCTGAATTCATTTTGGAAGTACTGGAAGATACTACATCTTTCATGATGCTTTTCCCAAACCCCAGTATAATGTATTTTTCCCCCATTTGTATTCTCACAGACTCCATTTCCATTTTTATAAGAGATTTCACAGTTATATTTTTGTATATCTATCTATACAAATTTTGTATATCTATTTTTAGCTTTCAGTATTCATAGGATAAGAACAGTAATTCGGAGGCAGCAGAGTTTACCCTTTAGCCTGATATCACAATTTACTTTCAGTGTTCATAATGACTGCTGAAGATTTCAAGTACAAATCTACATAAAATTTGGAACCCATGTGATTCTGGGTTAAAAAACAAAAACCTAGATATGTCTTCTGGTTTCCCCTTCCTGTAAAGGGACATATTATATTAATCCACGAAAAATAAGTAAGCTATATCATATTGCATTCATTATATGTTGACTTAAACCTATGCAGTATATTTTATTACTGCTGTACTACAATCTTTTTTCTCATTGCTGACTTTCCAAAAATGAGTTTCAATGAAAGTGTTAAGGCTTTATTACTATAGGTAAATTTCCTATTAAAAGAATCTTATTTTTCAGGGACCAACAATCCTGCAATTTAGATGTAGAAATTAACTTTATGACACATTTTCTTTTATCTCATAAAAAGAAATTGTCCAAATCCAAAGGAAATAAGGCTTTGAGTATAGATGAATGTTAATAAATATAAAAATTCAAGTTACTGCAATATCCCTTTATGTTACTCTACTGATTTTCACTGCCAACAAATGCATTAATGTGTAGTATTTTCAGGGAGAGTTAAAAGAGTGAACATTTTTTTGGCAGAAGGTAGTAAAGTGTTCTAATTATATCTACAAGAATATTGTAGTCTGCATTTGCTATAAACATACACAAGTTTGGATACAAACTACCATAAAAGATAAATCATTTAGCACGGTTCCTGGTACCTCATAATTCTCAAAAAACATGTTAAGGATTTGGTCAAAATTGCAGTATCGAATATCTTATATATGAAATTCATCACTCTCTAGATTACCAAACAAACACATGGAAGACAATTCTCAAATTCTTTCAAATGTGTTAAATGCATTTTGTACTGCTCATCTTCTGTTATGAAATAAAATTCTCATGATTACTTGAATTTTTTACCATTATAAATTCAGTTATAGATTTGCATTTAATTAACAGAAACTTATAAAACTGAAATCTGAAGTTTGAACTTTTTTTCAGGTTTAGAAGAAATTGACAATTTTCTAATATTCCAATTCATTGAATTAAATAGTATAATCATACTTGACCAACCAAATACTTTTTGGTAAGTTTTGTTTTAAAAAATGTATCTGCTATATGTAAGTAGACTGAGTCAGATACATATCTGAAATTACAAACAAAACATTCCAAAGAACTAGAATAACTTTAGTCTGAATAGTTTAGCTACAGTAGTAAATGTTAGTAAATTAGTTTTAATTAAATCTGATATATCAATTATAGTCTTACCTGGTTGCAAACTGTTTCTAGAACTGGAAATAACTAATTATTTGGATCCACTTAATGGAAAAAGGAAAAAGAAAGAGAGGAATGAGCACTTTTACTGTAGTGTCTTCCAAAAACTAATTTCTTTCACATAGAACATTAGTTGATTCCCAGATAGCACTTAAATTAGCAATGAGGTTTGGGTCACAATTTCTATGATTATTTCTGTTTCCAGTAATCACATTTGAGTACCCAGACATGTCACATTCCAAAGCAATAGAATTCCTTGTGTGCAAAATAAAGAAAATTAAAATGTGCACAAGAACCATGATTCTTATGCAATGTATTGAAATAAATAAAAACAAACTGTTTTCTTTAATGGCTTCAGTAGTAGAACCAATCAAGGTAGTGAAATTTTTAGCAAAGATAAATTCATGTATTAGATGGGAAGAAAATTCAGAAATATAGATATTTAGTATGATTTTAATACAGTGTGCTGATATAAATATGATGAACAAAAATCATTAAAATAAAAATAAAGTGACCAATCTTCAATATTTGATTAATATTTTAAAAGTAATCTTTTGACCAAATTTCCAAATTAACATGATAATAAAAAGTTACAAATTTATATCCTGGTATATTGAAATCATCCCATCTCTATATGTTTCTCTGTCCAGATAGCTAGTGTATTACAAGTGATGACTAGTTCTATTGATATTTCAGCATTTTTTAATAATCAATACCTCTAGAAAGTCTCCTTGAGGGTCCATGAATGAGTATTTACCTAATAAGACAAGACCTATTCATTAATTTGCTTATTAAAAGAAAAAGAATACGAAATCTGGTCATTACATTAAAGGTCAATCAAAACTGATCAATTTCTAACAAGGACTCTGGTCAATTGTCAAGAAGTCACAAATGTAATGTCCCTGGATACTTTACCAGGCTTAGTTTCCAGCTGAATTTGAAGACCTGCATACATTTAACAATAAGAGAAAATGTTAAACATTAAACATAACATACCTTAGAGTTGCATTATCTTGCTGCTTCTTCTGAAAGTGGTCAGAATGACAGTCACCTTGTCACACATATGTTATATTGCTTTACAGGATTTACTGCTGTTTGGTGGCTGAGTTCTCATTTTCAGAAGGCATTTCACTATCTGCCTCATTTTCAGAAGGCATTTCACTATCTGCCACTTTTTCTCATTGCCTTGTGGTCTTTATACAGTGATTTTTCACAAATGCAGCTATTCTTTCTTGTCAGCAAAATCTGTCTGCCGCTGTCATTTCACAGTCATAAATATTCTGCTTCAAATCAGGCTGAAAAACGTCCATACAGAAATTCTCTGACTCATTCACATGATCGAAATAATATAATTTCATGGTGTAATTAAATAATTAGTTAGAAAACCATTCACAAGCCAGCTCAGTTATCAAGGCAAGTTGCTTTATTCATGACTTGGCTGTCATTAGATAGTAAGGAGTCCAAGTGAAGTTAATGTTCCCTAACTGGAACTGTCCAAGGCCATCATGGTTTCTTCAGAACTGATGAGGTAGAGGCTTGCTTTAATGAATGCTTAATAATCTAGCCTTCATTTTAAAGTGAAATCAGTATTTTAAAAAGCCATTTTCAGAGACACAGTATTCTTTAGATTTAAAATGTATTAGTCTGAACAGAAAATAAAATCCACACATATTGCTTGTAGTGTGCTTTTTTAAGATATCTATTACAAGTGTCCAAATCACTCTATTGGACTCTACATATAACTGCATAAAGTGCTGTGGCCAAGTTCTTTTCTAATGACAGAGTATCTTCAAGGATGTGCATTCTTATATATATATCACTTACTTTACCTGGTCACCAATGATTTTTTTTTCAAAAACCTTAGCATTTCAAATACTAAAAGTATTATCAATTTTAATTCTACATATTCTTATACATTCTTATCAGTAATAAATAAACTTCTATTAAATGAAAATTTGTAAATTGATTAAGAAATACACAAAGATGAATTTACAAATGGGTTATTTTAAAATATTATCATCTACAGTCCCCTTTTGACTTTTTCTGATATAAATAAAACTGTAAAATCATACTTTTATAATTCTCAACAAAATGATCTAATCAATAATGCCCATGGAGTATTTATTACACAGTGTGGACATTACAGAGAACCATATGTGACAATATTAAAAATGATTCAACAATCTAAGTTACCAGGCACTTATTTCCAATCAAAGGACTGATTATGAACCTTTGACTTCTCCAAATGTAAAGGCACCAGGATCTTCACCAGTTCTGAAAAGGAATTATACCTTTCAAGGCCTGCAGAAGGACTGCAGATAGGTAAGACTCAGTGATACTGACACGAGGAGATGAATGTCCTGGAGGTCACCACTCGGCTCAGAGAAAAGAGTTAGACCATAGCTCCAAGTAGCAGAGAATGAAATGAGACTCTTGAAGACAACACATCATAGGCCAACTTATATTTACCCCAACATTCTCTTTGTGCTAATGCTTTCCCATGCCACTACTCATAATTCTTCTAATCGGGATTTCTTTCCTTCCTGATCCACCAAATTATAGAGTAGAGCAACAAGCACATGGTGTCTCCCCTACCCAAAACAAATGCACAGTCTCTTTATCCGTCTCTCTATCTTCTTAGCCATCTATTGCTGTTAGTGTTAAGAAAACAGAAGTAGGGTTAAACATTTATCTTTTTTATTCACCTGGCTCTCTTTTTGTATATAATCATAGATGGGGAATAGTGAAAACAAACAACACACACACAAACTCACACATACTAATGCATGGACTACAAACAGACACAAACAGGCAAATGTAAACCTTCTATGTGTCAGAAGGAAGGATCAAGGAAATATCATAGAAATAGGGCCAGAGCTTTGCACTTACAGTGGGAGCACTTGTTGGGAAGTGTGAGTGGAGGAATGGAGCCAGCCTTGGAAAGCTCTGGGCATCAACTGTCCTGGGGCTGCTGAAAACAGTGGTAAGAAGCGCTCCCTTCTCTGACTCTTTCTTTTTACTCTCTCTTTTTTTTTTTCTTTTAAGTGCATTTTACCATCAGTGGCGCCAACTTGCACCAACCCAGGGTGTTTGTGATTGGGTAAAAGGTGAAAGAAGAATCCTAGACAGCATTCTCCAGAATGGAGAGTGAGGAAGGCAGGAAATTCCAAATGCAGGGGCAGGAAAATGATTGGGGCAAGAAACATTGAACACTGATGACTTTTCTTAGGTGGCTGTTCTAAAGGAAGATCCGTGTGTTTGTGCGTGTGTGTGTGTGTACACGCGGATACAATCAGTTGTGTCCAACTCTTTGCGACCCCATGGACTGTAGCCCACCAGGCTCCTCTGTCCAAACTAATTGGAAAAGCCCCTGATACTGGGAAAGACTGAAGGCAGAAGGGGACTGCAGAGGATGAGATGGTTGGATGGCATCACCAACTCAATGGACATGAGTTTGTGTAAACTAAAGGAGTTGGTGATAGACAGGGAAGCCTGGCGTGCTGCAGTCCATGGGGTCACAAAGAATCCGACAGGACTGAGCAACTGAACTGAACTGAATTATTTTGTTAAGCTTTAAGAGTACTCAAAGCAACAAAATTAAATGAAGAATAAAAGTTTTCAATTTTCACAGTTCAGTTTTACACACACACATGCACAAATAAGAAGAGTACAATTTTTTAAAACAAACTTACTCCAAAAAATGACTTTTCCATTTTTTAAGTTAGCAAGGACTTTCAGAATGTTATGTAAATCTTATGATAAAAATGAACTCTACATTAAGCAACATATCAAGGAAAAGGAAAACTAAATAGTACGTAGCAAGCAGGGCACTGGAAGGCAAAACAAGGAAAAAAGACCTATACTTTATACACTGAATCATTATCCACAATAGTATAATAGGCATAAAGTAAACCAAATGATCTGGAATTCTACAATGAGGAATATTTTTTGATACTTCAGTAATTCAAATGTGTTTTAGATTAGTAGAGAAAATGAGAAATATGCAAATAAATAACCATTTCAAGAAAGATTGCCAATAATAATCCCTGCTGTGACACACTACATGTATATTATATGAAACGAAGCAAAGCAAACAGAAAAGGGAGACTAATACACAGTAAGAGTTCAACATTTCACGTGGCTTTGCTCTTTTGTTTCATCTGAATCCATGACACCCAGTTTGACATTTATTGTAAAAAGGATAAAAATGAAAAGGTTTTAAAATATCTCTGTTTAAGGCATATGTGCACTGACTATATTTACTCACTCAAAATTGTCTTAAAATTTTTTGTGGACCAAAACTATCTTTTGAAATATTGCTATTTTTAACAATGAAATTTGAAGATGAGTGGCTACTGCTAACATCTAGTTTACCATACCTGGAATCAGATAACACACATGTATGCAATTAACAAGACCTATAAGTTAGGCTAACTACACATTACTAAGCCCCACTCTGTCCCAAGAACTGACCAATGGATAGTGTAGCCCACAAGCCCTCTTGGTGTCACTTCCTGCTGGCGATTGATGGCACACAGGGATTGCTAAGATTGTGCTATCCCTTCCTTCAACTCTTCAGCAGGTTTTTGTTTATGAAGTTTATAATATAAATGTTCATGACAGCTTGCAAAATATAAAAAAAGAAACAGAAACTCATGAAACAAGCAATCCTTCCTATAAACCTTGCCTGACACAAGCATGCATATGCATCTCATAACCTTAAAAAATGTTAAAAAAAAAAAAAAACAAATTCATTTGCTTCTTAAATTCTCCTGTTTGCAGATACAAAAGATAAGCTTATGACACCATTTTAAAATTGCTTAGGTTAAAGATGCTAATGATCTTGAGATGCTGAAAATATAGGGAGCATTTTATTTTATAGTAAAGTACTTTTCTTTTACAGTATTTTATTTTATANAAAAATGTTAAAAAAAAAAAAACAAATTCATTTGCTTCTTAAGTTCTCCTGTTTGCAGATACAAAAGATAAGCTTATGACACCATTTTAAAATTGCTTAGGTTAAAGATGCTAATGATCTTGAGATGCTGAAAATATAGGGAGCATTTTATTTTATAGTAAAGTACTTTTCTTTTACAGTATTTTATTTTATAATTATTTTATCATACTAATTAGATTACCTCATAGGAAAGATATTTAATGCCCTGGGGTTGGGTTTTCTTTTTAAGAATTCCAAATTGTAAGACTAAAAGAATTTTTGTAGTCTGGACTACACTTAAAAAAGATAAGCACAAGAATCATATTACTGTTGTTTTTACTTAAGAAGCTATTTAGAATTAGAACAAAAATTTTAAAGGAAAGAAGTACTTGTTTATTTGAACATAGATTTGATGAAATTGCAGTATTTATGGAGGAAGAAAAAAAAGATCTCATTGTAGTAGTAAATAAATTATACCTGAATAGCATAATACCAGCCTATAATTTCACCCAAGCTTGTAGTTTATTAAGTGAAGTGAAAGTGAAGTCGCTCAGTCGTGTCCAACTCTTTGCAACCCCATGGACTGTAGCCTACCAAGCTCCTCTGTCCATGAGATTTTCCAGGCAATAGTACTCGAGTGGATTGCCATTTCCTTCTCCAGAGGATCTTTCCGACCCAGGGATCGAACCCGGGTCTCCCGCATTGNTGAAGTGAAAGTGAAGTCGCTCAGTCGTGTCCAACTCTTTGCAACCCCATGGACTGTAGCCTACCAAGCTCCTCTGTCCATGAGATTTTCCAGGCAATAGTACTCGAGTGGATTGCCATTTCCTTCTCCAGAGGATCTTTCCGACCCAGGGATCGAACCCGGGTCTCCCGCATTGTAGACAGACACTTTACCATCTAACCTAATCACTGTATCAGCCAGTTAATCCAAAGGAAAAAGAAAACAAAAAACCAAAACTAGTACATTTTCTTTGATAATTTTTGAAACTAACATCAGAATAAATTCAGTTGGATCAATGGAAAAACTAGGCTTTCCTGGTGGCTCAGTGGTAAAGAATTCACCTGCCAAGCAGGAGATGTGGGTTCAGTTCCTGGGTCTGGAAGATCGCTTGGAGAAAGAAATTGCAATCTACTTCAATTTTCTTGCCTGGGAAATCCCATGGACAAAGGAGCATTGTAGGCTACAGTCCATGGGAAACCAAAAGAATTGGACATGATTTAATGACTAAACAACATGGAAAAACTAGTAAATATTGTAAATGAATATTAAAGCAGAATATTAAAAAACAGAGACATTACTTTGCTGAACAAGGTCCGTATAGGCATAGTTATGGTTTTTCCAGGAGTTATGTATGGCTGTGAGAGCTGGACCATAAAGCAAGCTGAGCACCAAAGAATTGATGCTTTTGAACTGTGGTTTGGAGAAGACTCTTGAGAGTCCCCTGGACTGCAAGGAGATCAAACCTATTAATCGTAAAGGAAGTCAGTCTTGAATATTCACCGGAAGGACTGATGCTGAATCTTCAACATTTTGGCCACCTGATGTGAAGAGCTGACTCATTAGAAAAGACCTTGATTTAAAGATTGAAGGCAGAAGGAGGAGGGGATGACAGAGGATGAGGTGGTTGAATGGCATCAGTGACTCGACGGACATGAGTCTGAGCAAGCTTTGAGAGTTGGTGATGGACAGGGAAGCCTGGTGTGCTGCTGTCCATGGGGCTGCAAAGAGTGGGACATGGCTGAGCGATTGAACTGAACTGATTGTAAATGCACTCCATCTTTTCCATTTATATCCTATATGAAAACTGTGGCAAATGCAGTTTATAACAAAGTTTTCTTAAATGGCATTGACATGTAATAGTAAGAAATAGATTTGATGATTCAAATATTTTTTCTTGATTAAATTTCATCTGTAACACACACTCAACTTTTCTGTGTTTTTTTTTTTTACCCAATATGAAAAATATAAACCACAAAAGGCAGTTGAGTTATTCTTTTAGGTGGCCACATCTATATGATTGGCAGGTTTGGCCCCCATAGGATGATTGGGCTAATAGCTCCTGTCTTTGGTGCTGAGATTCATTTCTTGTTCCACATCTCCTACTATTATAATTGTCACAGAGCCTAGGTTTCTGTAGATAGAGGTATGTTCAAGAGCCTTGAAATCCTCTTTGAATTAAGGCGTGTTCATTATATCACTCTCATGAAACATAATGCCATGAACAAACACTTCAGAAAAGATAAATTGGAGGCAACATGATTGTAATTTTCTTAGTGAACTGCAGGTTAAAAGGAAAGCCAAAAGCAGAACGAGTCTGAAAGAGTGGTATAATTTATCTACTTAACAGTTCTCCCAGGTTAAGTTTAAGCAGATTGAGCGAATTCCTAAAGTTATGAACAATTAGAACAATGAAAAGTTTTTCAAAACTCTAAGTAATATAAATCAACTGTTCAAAGAATAATGATATTACATTTCACTGAATTGAACATTGTAAACATGCAAAAAAAAATCACTTTAAAATACCTTTGATTTTCCTATATCAAATACCATATCCTTGCCCTCTATTTGATATAGTTACCAACTCTAGCTGGCTCATTGTAGTACAAAAAATTTTGACAACAAAATGTTCTTTTATACACTGTGCATGAAATAAATAGGACAATCATGACACAGGGATAAATAATTTAAAGATCCATGAAGCACATTCAATTTAAATAATAAAAACCATAATAAGATATCATGAAACATAATCTAATAATAATGTAAAAGCACAAATATGGCTTGTGTGAATAAGTATATAGTAACTTTTGCATCAAGATTCTATACCCATTGGGAAATTAAAACATTAAAGAGGAAAATATGAGACTCCAAATCCCAAATTCTAGTTAATAGAGGTGCTCAGTCATTTAGTCAGGTCAGACTCTTTGCTAAAACTGTGGTACTGCCCAATTATAAGACTACATGTACATATATATATATTTAGAGTTCATGACTAAATAAGTCTTTGGTCTAAGAAATAATTTTATTTTATGGAGATTTTATTCTTGGCACCCATGTATTCAGTGCATGAGTTCCAGATGATAGACCTATGTAGGATTTCAATTATAGAATGATTCTAAGGGGAGAACAGCAGCAGCAATGACAGTATGATTCTTTCAAAGAAAATGACATTAAATAGAATTTAATCTAGAATCTTTAATATTTTTATATTAATCTAATATAAATATTGCAACAGATTATGGTGTAATGGAATTAAGCTTACAAGTATTTAACCAAAATTCTTCTGTGATTATCATATTTATATATGTATTTATTTACTACCTGATAGATATAAATTCAGGACTTTTAAAACCTAAGATTTATTTTCTAAAAATTTTCTTCATTTTATTATAATGGCATTTTTATTTTATTTTGCTTCATTGCTGGAGAAGGCAATGGCACCCCACTCCAGGACTCTTGCTTGAAAAATCCCATGGATGGAAGAGCATGGTAGGCTATGGTCCATGGGGTTGCCAAGAAGTTGGACACAGCTGAGCGACTTCACTTTCATTTTTCACTTTTCACTTTCATGAATTGGAGAAGGAAATGGCAACCCACTCCAGCATTCTTGCCTGGAGAATCCCAGGGACAGGGGAGCCTGGTGGGCTGCTGTCTATGGGGTCGCACAGAGTTGGACACAACTGAAGCGACTTAGCAGCAGCAGCAGTACCATTCCAGCTGCATAAGAAATTTTTTGTTTCACATAATCATTTTCAAATAGAAAAGAATCATTACTATAGTAAGTAAAATAAGTTGGGGCAAAATTATTAATAAATCAAACACTGTTCCATTGTGATATTTACAGGTTTGTCATAACTGTGGTGCAGAGCATGCATAAATAATTGTCTGATATCTTATTTGCAATTTTGAAATAAGAGGTTATCTTTGGCATGTATGTCAGACATTGTAATAACTAAAATAAATGAATACAAAGTATGTGAAAAGACATACTACTAATTGAAGAACCATGCAAAATACCTAGAGATCAGACTTAGGTTATTGCTTAATTTGCCAGATAAACATATTTGTTCCAATTATTTTTGAAAATGCTTTCCTTCATTCTTTGGCACTGTAAATACTTTGCTTTTAGTATTATTCATTGCACATTTATATAGTAAGTTTTAATGTAACTTTTTTCTTAAAATATTTGCAAATAGAAATTTATCCTATAAAATTTGAATAAAAATCTACATTGTTTAACTTTAATACACATATTCAATTTCTGCAAGTAAGTATAATTTGCATTTTTCAAGTTATTTACAAAAATGTGCATGTGATATATCATGATATAGTATTTTATAAATATGAATACCTTAAATTTTCTTACTTAGTTGTCTAGATGTTACTTTTTATCCAGTTCAACAAACGAAAATGTAATTCAAACTATTAGACAGCATTTATATCATGCCTATAAATACCAATATTCAATAGGTAAGGCAATGGCACCCCACTCCAGTACTCTTGCCTGGAAAATCCCATGGATGGAGAAGCCTGGTAGGCTGCAGTCCATGGGGTCGCTAAGAGTTGGACACAACTGAGCAACTTCTCTTTCACGTTTCACTTTCATGCACTGGAGAAGAAAATGGCAACCCACTCCAGTGTTCTTGCCTGGAGAATCCCAGGGATGGGGGAGCCTGGTGGGCTGCTGTTTCTGGGGTCGCACAGAGTCGGACACGACTGAAGCGACTTAGCAGCAAACAGAAATCTGCACCTCAGTATTGTTTGTAGAATCAGTTCATATTTACAAAAAGATTCAAATTATTGAATATCTTTCATTTTTCTGTTCTAAAGTATTTAATGTGTTCTAGCATATGATAGGAGAAGGCGATGGCACCCCATTCCATTACTCTTGCCTGGAAAACCCCATGGACGGAGGAGCCTGGTAGGCTGTAGTCCACGGGGTCCGCTAAGAGTCAGACACCACTGAGCGACTTCACTTTCACGTTTACTTTCATGCATTGGAGAAGGCAATGGCAACCCACTCCAGTGTTCTTCCCAGGGACGGGGGAGCCTGGAGGGCTGCCGTCTATGGGGTTGCACAGAGTCGAACACGACTGAAGCAACTTAGCAGCAGCGGTAGCATATGATAAATTGGCTTTAATATCCAAGGCATATAATAGGTTTTAATGAAACTCATTTCAAAAACAACTGTTCTTAATTAATTTAGTAACATTATTTGAAACAAATAACAAATAAAGTGAAGTGCAGGTTGCTCAGTCATGTCTATTTGCCAACCCATGGACTATACAGTCCATGGAATTCTCTAGGCCAGAATACTGGAGTAGGTAGCCTTTCCCTTTTCCAGGGGATCTTTCCGAACCAGGGATCGAACCCAGGTCTCCCTCATTGCAGACATATTCTTTACTAGCTNGACTATACAGTCCATGGAATTCTCTAGGCCAGAATACTGGAGTAGGTAGCCTTTCCCTTTTCCAGGGGATCTTTCCGAACCAGGGATCGAACCCAGGTCTCCCTCATTGCAGACATATTCTTTACTAGCTGAGCCACCAGGGAAGCCCAACAAACAAACAGCGATATAAAATTTAATTATAAATTATGTCAGCCTATTATTTTATTTTAAATAACAACTATAATTTTATCTTTAAATTATAAATATTATAAATAGTATCTAAAATTAAACAATTGTAATGAATATTGATAACAGGAAATTGATTTGAGTGTAAAAAAAAAAAAGAAAATAGCAAGAGGAAAAGATCTCCCCCATCCCTGCCAAAATCTAACTTTCATTTTGATTATATTAGATATTTTTTAAAAGTGCTTTCTTATGTGTTATTCTTCATTATTCCATATTAGGCTGGTATTCTTAAAATGAAGTGCATTTTTCCTATTTAACATCAGATTGTCATTGAAATGTTTTGATAGCTGCTATGTCTTTTGAAGCAAATATTTACTTACTATAGTTGTTGGCTATGAAAATGCATCTTTTACAAACAAAAGCACAATATCAACATATATTGATGATACATTTAATACCTAATTGGTTCTTAATTTAGAAAGAAAATTGTGTTTGTAAAAGAAAACTTTGCTTAGTATTTAAAATCCATCACGTTATGTAATTGTATTCCAATATTCTTTAATGAGTAAAAGTAGTGACTGAACACAGTTTTGAAATATATGAATACTACATTTAATGATGAAGAATTATACATGTGGCTATAAAGTCAAACAGCTTCAAATTCTCAAGGCATGATTGCTCCAAAATGTTCTAAGAGACCACGAGAAGTAGATACTTCATCATCCAAATGTTTGTCAAGATTAAAATGAAGTTTATTTAGAGAGAAAGAATTTATATTTTGGAATCAAAACAGCTTAAAAAAAAAAACAGCTTAAAGACTTATGAAATTGTGTTGTTTGGGGTCCAGAAAGGCAATTCTAAAGCCATTTCATTTCAAACCTTTTGTTGTCTGTCTCTAAGTTTTAAAAAATATGTAAAGTATATATTAATAATGATCTATTTTATTATACTTCAAATATGAAAATAAGTCAATTTTTAAGATTACACATTTCCTGAATTATAATTGATGTATAAAAGAGCTTAGAAAAATGCCTTATATTTGTTGCAAAAATACTGTATCCTATAGTCACGGTGCCTTATGACTAAATGCAATGGTATTTAAAATATTAAAAATCTCCCACTGAAATATACATGCAGTCAGCTCCAGAGAAAAGCATGTCCCTGTGTCAGAAACAGCCCTGAGGAATGTATTATTCCTTCTGGATTACTTTTTCCCTGGAGGAAACATTCTCATTAAAAGGATGAACTGATTTTCTCACACCCAGGGGAAAGCACATAGTGCCCAGAAAAGGTTTCTAAATAGATAAACACCTCACCAGGCTTAAAACACCAGAAGCATATCTGTGAAATGCCTGAAAATTTCATCAGTATCTCGATTAAGGCAGACTCCGAACAGTAATGTAAGAGCAAAACAGCAATCACTACTTTCCTTAATTATTTAATAAAAATTAATCAAGTATACCAGCAAAGCAAAACTGATCATTAAAAATTGGTATTTTTATGTCTTAGTGCTCATTTCATTTTAATGTTTCTGTAACCATCTGAAACTTTTTTAGGAAAGTGAATGAAAAGTGGAGCCATTTGGAAAATTATTTCCCATGTTTATTATAAATATATTTAAAATTCACTAGTAATATCCCCAGTGGCTCAGTGGTAAAGAATCTGCCTGCAGTGCAAGAGATGCGGATTCAATCTCTGGGTCAAGAAGATCCCATGGAGAAGGAAATGGCAATTCACTCCAGTAGTCTTGTCTGAGAAATCCCATGGACAGAGGAGCCTGGCGGACTGTAGTCTACGGGGTCACAAAAGAGTCAGACACAATTTAGCAACTAAGCAACAACGAAGTAACATTCCAAGTGGTTCTCTATTATAAATTTGCATGCCAAGGTACTAAATGGTCACATAATATCCTAATTGGTATTTAGCCATCCCTGAAGTTTATGGCTAGGCACATGGTACTGTGACAGGCAACTGTAGGATCTTAATAGTTTTTGCATAATTCACCTTAGTCTGTAGACATCTATAAATATGTGAATTCATTTGAGGAGTGCCTACTAACTCCATGGTATTTTCCTAGGATCTGGTAATAGATAAATATCATAAATATCTCTTTGTCCTACTCTCCCCTTTTTTAGATGAATTTCAGCAATTAGAGGGAAAAATAATGGATTAATAATTTGTTGCACTGAATATAATATTTATATAGAATATAAATATTGCAAGAGGATATTAGTACAATCTTTTTATTAGGTACAAATGTCAGCTTTCTATATTTCCAATATCTTTCAGAATATTATTTTAATGTGCTTGAGTTTCCGTTCTCTTCTTATTAGAGAAGGCAATGGTTTATAATTATGTTTATTGTTGATTTGTCATTGTTACCATTTTAATTCTAACCATTAGAGCTGTTTATGACAATCTATAAAGATTGCTTTAAGCATCTGAAGAGGAACACACACTGTCACTGAAAGTAGTAAATAGTTACTGTAATGATATTTGAAAATATTGAGAAAGTAATTTTATTAATGAATTAACAGCTAAATGTATATCAGAACAGATAAAAGGAATTCAATACTATGTATACTATTAATCATTATGTAGGAGAGTAGCTGCTATATGTAAATGCTATATTAAAATGATGAATGATATGTCATATATTTATTCTACCTTTTGTAGTTAACTCTGCAAAAAACTTAAGTGAAGGACCCTTAAATATATATGTTACAGATAGTTGATATAACTTTGACATTTATTATGGAATCTTATCTAATAAAATAGTATTCCCAAGAATGAATTAAAAACCAAAATAATGGAACTATCTCACACATTCAATATATGTTAAATGCAAACAAAACAAGCAAATATACTATTATTATAAACAACATTCAATTTTTTGAGAGATAAATGCTGATCATATATTTTTGAAATACACTGAAAGTTCAATAGTCTATGAGTAAGAATATGTAATAAAGTCAATAAGACTACATTAAGTTCTTTCCTTTTCAGAGAAGTTGTACCTTTAAATTTACTGTAAAGTATCTACAAGTGACTATTGATTTTGTAAACTGTTACGGAGAAATTGAAAAACACTTTCCAAACTAATATATATACATACCTACATATAAAGAGAGAGAAAACAGTTTATATACATGTAGCAGAAAAAGAAGAAATCTAAGTTTTTTGAGCTCTTCATAAACCAAGTGCATTGTATTACTTTTCACAAATTGAAAATGGTCAGACTCAAGGAAAGTTACAAAAGGACATACTATCTTTAATAGAAAATGGAACATAAATTTAGAATTTTAATATCCTCCTCTGCTTCCTTGCCAATGACTACCATTTGGTATAAAATAGCAGCAAATAATATACACCTATCATTTTGTTATTTCAGGCACAGTTTGTTAGCTTTCAGTAAAGGAAAATGTTAAGTTTACATGATCAATAAATCAAATCAAAAGTAAAAATAAAAATCCAACTGACAGTGTATTTGTATAGTAAATCTAATTCACATTTTGTTAGAAAAATAATTTTTAAAGATGAAATCCAAATTTTCTTTACAAAATATGTCAGTTTAGTCTTAAAAAGTGAACATAAATCTTGAAAGAAAACCAACATTGGGAGAACTTGGGAATCTTGTTACATTATCTTTTACTTCCTCTAGATATATATACCTATTCACAGAAAACTTATCAGTAGCACAGTCATGTAATACCAAAAATATCTTTCCTCTACTCATTATTTTGCCCCAGTACATTGAAAACATAGCCTTGGAAATTCTTTCTCCTTTTTTTGGTCCTAAATCTGTTGGATCAGATTTTCCAACTTGTATTTTCCTTCCTGGAAGTGATTCTCATAATATTTGATGTTGACATATTTTTACTGAATTGACCTTTTACAGTGTTTTCAAGTACATGAGCAGTTAGTTATTTGAGAAAAATCTTTTGTTTTGAGCTGCAATTATAATATTACCTCTGTAAGAACATACTTTTAAAGTTACTATTGCGATCCTTCAAAAGTCCAGGGATAGTTTACAAAAATAGCTCTTGGAGACTCCAAGTTACTGTAAATAAAAAACACATTTACATTTTTAATAGAGCATTCATGTACAGTAAACTGGCTCCATCTGGTTATAAATTTATTCATTCTTATTTTTCCTTGATTTAATCTAGATTTCTTTATAAGCCTACAAAGAATCTGCTACTTCATATGTTATATATAAAGAATTAACAACTCAGAGCTCCTAGAGAACAAAGCCTAAAAATCTTTGATACATAAATTTTAACACTGAAGAAACAAAGTTAATTTAAACATGGCTGAAAGTTGAAATGCTCTTGCATCTCAGCAGATACTACAAAATTATATGAAGTTGCTAAGCAAAGGTAATATAGAGGGTGCTTTCTTGCCTAAATGCATTCAAATTCAAATTTATTTTTTCTAAATGGAAATAAAGTTGCTTTGATCAAATAAAACTGATTTTTCAGGCTTTGACCTGTAAGGTTTAGTGTTACTAAGTACACAACAGTGGCACCTTGGTTACATTCAAAGATGTTTTCACTTTTATATATAGATGCTGTATATTTAAGGTTATTAATGAGCAACAGTTCCATAATGACAATTTAAATCCACAACTTCACATTCACATTTTTATGTTTACACAGCACTTAGATTGCTTATTTGGAATGATCTGTGATCATCATTAATTTGACTTCAAAATTCATGTTAAGTTAGCAAATAGAAATATATCAACTTCTTTTCAATTTTTCTTTTGGGGAATAATGAAATGATTTGCATTGCAAGAATTAAACATAATAATAGAGACTGTTTTCAGCACCTTTGAAAATGGGCACAGAGTTTTTAAATCAAGGTGCCATATGGGACAATAAGATCACATCCTATACAAAACAAAAGAAAAAAAATTTCAATGAGATAAACTCTTAAATAAAGACAGGGTTCATTGTAGAAAGTCAAAAATTTTCAAAGCATGTGAAATAAGAAATTTAATAAAATGTGTACTTCACATAAACACAATAATGGTTTATTGTATGTACAATTCTGTTAGCTTAGGAGAAGATATCCCAATACTCAGTATTTATCTTTTACTTTTTTTTTTTTCTGTTAACATTTCTAATGAGATACTGAATTTTCACCTGAGACTTAGGGCTTTTAAATCTTAACTGGGTAAAAAAATACCATTGTTCTGATTAAATAAGTTTAAATGGCAGTATGGTGAATGATTTTAAATATTCTCTGACATACATGAGTAATTTCTGAATCAAAATGTTCACATTTGGAGCCACTTATGTAAATATACTATTCACTAGCTGTACAAATTTGGGGATAATTATAAAATTCGGGACACAGTTTGGATGAAACCAAATTTAATTTATAATTTAACAAGTGTTAATTCGTAAATATGTGGCTCAGACGGTAGAGTCTGCCTCCTATGCAGTAGACCTGGGTTCAGTCCCTTGGTTGGGAAGATCCCCTGGAGAAGAGAATGGCAACCCACTCCAGTATTCTTTTGGAGAATTCCACGGACAGAGGTGCCTGGCAGGCTACAGTCCATGGGGTTGCAAACAGTCTGATACCACTGTGCAACACACACTTCTACTTTCATTTTCACTTTCAAATGTTAATCAAAAAGCAAAACATAAAAGACATACATTATATGCATTTACATATCTTTAGGGAAATTTAGAGAAGGCAGAGTTCAGTAACAAAGAAAAACAAGCACTATAAACTTTATTTTGGGGATTGGAGTTTTAAAGTCAGTATTAAAACTCAGGATTTGGATAAATTTGATAGCTGTAACTTTCCCATTATTAGGATTTTCAGAAGTGAAATATTCCTTTGGACTTTGGACTTAAACATAGCAAAAATATTATAATGGTAAAAGAAATGATTTTATATGGATAATTTAAATAGATATATCATTACAGGCAAATATATTTATTGGCCAGGTATTCCTTTTTTACATATCAATTTTTACACTTGCTATTTGAAATTTTAGTCTACAACAGCTTGATGAACCTCTCGTGGATAAAACATGTTGGTAAAGTCTCTATAATAGTACCTGACAAATAATTTTTTTAATCAATTAACATGGGATCAAGAAAAATAAAGGTGAAAGCATTCATGACTGAGAAAAAAACTAACGTGGGGTGGGGTTACTGCCACCCTTCATGTTTTATTTAAATGGACATGTATTTAATTACATATTGAAAATATAGTTATTTTACTTTCAATATTAAATTCTGTTTTTAATGAACTTTACAATCAGATTCTTTAAAATATGTTAGCTGGAAACATTAGAAATTATTACTGGTGGTAGACATCAATTTGTAAGAAAATCTAAAATATGCATATTCCAGAATACTAAAATGTAACCAAAATCTACCACTAGCATGTATATGATTCAGTACCGAAATATCAAAAATTTGAATTGAATTTATACCATGATATATTGGAAATATGTCTTAGAATGTAATGATCAAATTTATTTAAACAACTTTAAACTGGAGCTACGATACTCGAAAGGTAAACTTTTTTCGGTATTAAGGTAATGAACAAATACAATTGGATTTTTTTAAGTGAGTACTTTTGTAACAAACTTTATTAAACTTTATTAATTTTATAACTTTACTTTTAACCCATACCTTACGAAAGAAACTATTATGTAAAAAACAGACGATATATGTACGATGTATATGATTGTCTTTATGTCTATATCTATTCGTATTTTAACTTAATTTTAGATTACCAGTCAACAGTTTACGTTATAATTGACTGTATTTTAAGAAACCTAAATCTACAATCTACTAATGAAAATTCTTGTACTGATTACAAGTAGTTGATAAAATTAAAATAAGAGTATATAAACATAAACATTTTATAATCTCTTGAAGTTACCCACACTTCTCGTAATACGTATTTAATTTATCGACTAAATTATAGTCAATTTAATAATGAAAGTGTAAAATAAAGGAAACTTTTAATTATGTAATATACGAGGATGTAAGCTCTCAAATTTAACGGTGAAAACAACAAAAATCAAGAAGAAAGAGTCACATTTTAAATAAGAATTTTACTCAATATTCTTTATAAAACGGTGAAAACATTTATAGAATTAAACCCCGGTAGTTTTTCACGTTGTATTCATAAAAAGGTTTACTTAACCTTCGTATAAACACAAGACGAAATGAAAGTAATAAGTCACGGGGACCACCGAGTCTCCAATTTCGCAGAAGACCTTACGACCTCTGGGCTCATACTAGGGACCCAACCCTTCTAGAGGACCTCTTCCTTTACCAAACCCACTCCAGTACTCTTGCCTGGAGAATCCCATGGAAGGAGGGGCCTGGTAGGCTACAGTCCATGGGGTCTCAAAGAGTCGGACACGACTGAGAGACTTCACTTGACTTCACTTTACTTTCATTAATTTGGAATTATGTGACTTTGGGAACAGCCTATTAACTTCTTGAAATTAAGTAGTCAGTTTTTGTCATTTCAAACAAAGACTGAACTATTCTCACTGTTCCCTTGCCCTATTGAAAAATGAGGAAAGAATAAGGAGAGAGAAGGAGAGAGGGAAGGGTGAGATATAAAGAAAAAAAATGTAAGAAAGCCCAGAAATAAATATTATATATACATATATATATGTAATTTGAATACTTTGCTGAGTCATGAGTATAGGATTAATGATACAGGGCAAGAAACTGACATCTTAGATTAAGTTCTTAAATTCTAAACTTTTTCTTAAATTCTGACCTTTTTCACATTTTGTGTGGGTTCTTCATTACACACTAGTTCAATTCTTCTATCAAGGTTGAGGGAACAGTGGTGAGGGGCAGAGATGGATATCCAGGACATTTATCAAAAATTTCTACTCTATATACATAGAGGTGATAATGTTGCCTAAACAAAAGACATGTTCTGAGTATGATGCTAAAATTGTTTTGAATTGATTCATAACTGCAATCATTAGTTTAGCTGCAAAGCATTTTGAATATTAGCATACAAACTATCTACATTTACATGAAATATATTTTCTGAGATAATTTCAGTATCTACACTACAATCATAAGTAAGATTTTGTAATCTCAACCGGGAGATATATTTGTATGAGATTATGCAACATATCAAATTGAACAAGCACAAAGAGTAAGCTTAGTTTGCATTCAAATTTTAATTGATGTCTGCAACGTTACATATGTTCTCCAAAATTCTATAGAAAGAATTTCCTGGGTTCCTTAATCCAATCATATACCACTGAAATACCCAATTTAATTATTTACTCAGTATACCTGAAAACCCAAAATTCAGATATTCAAAACCACACAAATTATGTTCTGTTGTATATGTCAATGTTTTGGCAGGAAATCATGTGGAAGGAGAAAAATAATTCATTTAAAAATTCTACACAGTTTCATGATTTTCTATGTTAAAATTTCAAGTTTATTAGGGCAAGGATAAGTTTCCTTTTATCCTCTTCATACACATGGGAAGAGTATAATTTAAAAATTAGAAATAACTTCTTTCTATAAGTTATATAATTTTTTTTGAGATTAAAAAAATGCTGGATACCTTAGGAAGAGTAGAGGTAGAAATGAACCACCTACAGCGACAAGATTATATGAAATAGTGCTGGTTTGAAAACAATAATATTCTTTGTAAATCTTTGAAAAATACATCCACAAACTTTCTGGAAGCTACTTCTATTGTCCAGACCTACAGTTTATTACTTCATGTAATTGTTGCCTCTTAGTTTTTATACATCAATTAAGAAATAAAACTTAGTTACATGGAGGATTCTACTTTGCCCTAATATTTTATAATTTGTACAACACTGCCATATCTACATACGATAATATTGTGAAAGCAATTTTAAAGAAAAATAACTCCCACTGTGAAGACAAAGTTAATAGCAACCCCAATTGTGAAGGCAAATATTAATATTTATATTTATCTTCTAATCCTGGATCTAACATGGAGGAGGTAGATGGAGAGTAAGAGATACATTGTTTCCATGATAATCACATGACATTGTTTATTACTTTCTCTCTGAAAAAAAATTTTGGAAGGGAAAACTTGCACAGAACTGGGATAGTTTACTTCTCTTGGCCAAGGTAGTATTACTTTTTTTTTTTTAACTCCTTAGGGAAACTGTTACCACCTGTTCAATCTGAATTCAAGTAGTTACTGTCAATTTACTCATGGGTGAATGCTGCCTCTTTGTGGCAGAATGCCACAGAAAATGTTCCTTAAACAAAGTTCATGAACAGCCCTTGACATTGTACACATTGCAGGTGAGATTATGCAGACATGTACCAAACACCAATGAAGCATGTGGCTCTTTAAGGTTCAGATTAATCCAAATATTTCCTACCCTTGAATATAATCTAATTCACTTGCAAACCTTACTCAGACATGAACAGTTTATACTCACCAACATTTTGACATTTAGGATATAGATCAACTGGAGATAAAAGTACCCATCACAGTTGTTGCAGGTAGCTTTACACAAGGTAAACTATGCAAAATTGTAGACCAAATAAATAATAGTGGTATGACAAAATACAAAATCAATATGCAGTACATTACTTACCATGCTCCGCATGTTAGATGGATACTTCAGTAAGGAAAAGGAGTAAAGTTGAAATTTCATGAATGAGCATATTAAATTACACATTTAGATAACCATACTTCCCTGAACCAACAAAGGTGCAATTATATAAATTTGATCATTAGGGGGACAGGGGAACATTTTAGGAATAGAAGTTAGCTACTGTCTTAAATTAATAATAGTGATTCATTAAATCACACGGCTATTTCTTTGCACTTAAGTAATCATTACTTCAGTCCCTCATATTTGACATAGTTATCAAGTGTTTATTCAGAAACTATTTAAAAAATTACATGTGCTGGGATACATGAGACTGTAACAACAGTAGCCCCATCTTACAGAGATCCTGTTTGTGGTTATCATCATTGCTTGCTGCCCAGAGGGATAAAGACATTGTATAGAGATTTGTACAGTCCATCATTTGGTCTTCTGAGGTGCCAGCACACGTGGATCTGTACAAATGCAACTGGGTTTGGTTAAACAATCAAAAATTGGCTACAATAGTAGTCAAATCAATACATCATTTTGGTTGACTAATAAAAATACTTTTAAATCTTCTCTAATAAAACCAGAAACTTGCACATGATTCTTACTGGAATGGCCCAATTAATTGCCCTAAATATTTTTCTTTTATACATTGGGATACAATGTTTTTTGTTTTTTTTTTTAATTACAGATCCAATTGGGTGGGTTGCATTGACTTTTAAGATGTAAGTTCTCCATATTTTTAATAAGATTTTAAATGCTTTCCTGATATCACTTCAGTTTTGGAAATACAGCTCCTGATCTAGTGCGACACCTCTGTGAAAATCATAGGCTAAATAGTGAAGGAAAGAGAAATGCTAAATGTGCATATAAAAATAGGTGCTACAATAAAATATTCGTATATTTCATCAATAAGTTATTTTGACTAATCAATTATGGATCATATAGCTCTGTAATTTTAATGATTTGTCCACATCTATGGTGATCTTTTCAAGATCACAATACTTTTGATCTTTTAATTCAAATGTCCAGAATGCATACAAACACATCCTTTAAAAAGAAAGGAAAGGAATGAGAGAGGAGGGAGGCAGAGAAAGGAAGCAGGGAAGAAAGAGAGAGAGAATGGGGACGGGAAAAAGAGAGAGAAAGAAAAAAAAAACTTTCTATTAAAGTTGGGGGGTGTGCTAATCTCTCCACAAAAGCCATCTAGACCCACCCGTGGCTCAAAGGGGGAGAAGGGGAAGGGGAAAAGAGTAAAAGAGGAAGAGGAGAATCTATACGCTGTTACCTTCCACCATTCTCAACACTTCCAACCACTACAAAAATGACAATGACCTTTAACAAGTCACCCGCGAAGCACACTGCCCTCCATAAAGCCCGTCTCCTCGCCTCCCCCACACGCAAGAGAAAGTGATGTGCCCAGTGTACACAAACATTTCCCCGCGTGTGATATTAAAAGGAAATTGCACACCCTTTCAGTTTCTTCCGCCGTAGCTGAGAATCTAGTGCCAAGGCACTTCACCCTAAACGTTGAAACAACACAATGAATCAAATGGGGTTCACGGTGTGTGTGTCTGCTCGCTTGTTTGTTTGAAATGCAAGAGCTCCAAGGGAGTTTCTTTGCCTTTTAGAACTGGCTAAAGGTGGTCTGTTTTTCCAGCACTTCGAGGTAGTCCGGCTCAACGTTTAGTTTAGCTTTTAGCTCCAGATACTCGTTCCGGTTGGGTTCTACAAAGACAGCACTGGGGGGGCTGTAGAGCACCGGTTCCCTCAGCCTGCTGTCCCCCGCCCCCGGGTGCAAATACTGATGGGGGCGTCTCAAGTCATAGTTGGGGGAGAAGGTGTAAGCAGCGGGGCTGCACGGGAATTTGGGATATTCCGGGAGGCTGTTGCCAGCGGGGGTGGTGGCGCAGTGTTTGTCCGGTTCTAAAATGCCCCTGTAAAAGCGATCGGCGTCCTGCACCGGCGAGAGCAGGTCCTCCCGGGGCTCGATGGTGCTGACGCTATAGGCGGGGCTCCGCAAGTGGTGGCCTTCCCGCCTCTCGTCCTCCCCCGCCGGCTGCAGCTGCACCGGGGGCGGGGGCTGCGGCTGCGGCGGCGGCGGCGGCTGCTGCAGGTGGTGGTTGCTGCTGCTGTAGGTGACCTTGAGCTCGTGCAGGTCTTTGTAATCCTCCACGGAGTTGCCCTCCCGCGAGCGGTAGATGGGGTTTTTGCACATGTGGCCCAAGGGGTGGGGGATGTACTCGTACACGTGGCCCGCGGGCGTCTTCACCTTGGGCAGCGCCGGCGCGCGGTGCTGCGCGTGCGCGTGCGGGTGGCCCCCCGCGCCGCCGCTGCTGCCGCCGCCGCCGCCGCCGCCGCCGCCGTACACGCTGTACTGCATGTTGAAGGAGCTCACGTCGGAGTTGTGGGTGCTGGCGTGGTCGCTCTGGTGCTTCTTCCGGCGCTTCACGACGAGCACGAAGAGCCCCGCAGCCACGAAGACGGACATGATGAAAACCAGCAGCAGGCTGAGGATCAGCACCGACAAGGGCACCGACGACGCGGCGCCTGCGCCCGCGCCCAAGCCCGCGGGCGCCCCGGTGCCATTCAGACGCACGGCAGGGGTCACCGCGCTGGTCCTCGCGGGGACCTGGATGGACGAGGGCGCGGGCGTGGACACCACCACGTCCGAGTAGTCCGGGCACAGCAACTCCGACTTAATGGAGCGCATATCCGTCTCGGCGAACTTCTTGGGCGACTTGCAGATGACCTCGTCCACCAGGACGCCCGCTTTGAGCTGCTCCACCCACAGCTTCATGCCCACCACGTCGCAGGTACAATCCCAAGGGTTGTCGTGCAGGTCGATTTGGATGAGTGACGTCAGCTGGTCCAGGACTCCGCTCACCGGCAAGGAGGTGAAGTGGTTACTCCTGAGGTTGAGCCTCAGAAGAGTCAGGCCTGAGAAGACGCCTGAGGGCAAGGTCTGCAGGAGGTTGTTGTTCAGGAATAGCAGCTGGAGGTTTGGGACCGGGTCAAAAGTCCCAGGCTGAATCTCGCGGATGAGGTTGTATTGGAGGAAGAGATACTGCAGACTCTGCAGGCCGTAGAACAGCTCCGGGCTCAGCCGCTCGATCCTGTTGCCATTTAGGTAGAGGCGCCTCAGGTTGGTGAGGTCCCCGAAGGCGCGGTCCTGGATCGTGGAGATGCGGTTGTTGCCCAGGTGGAGGAGGTCCAGCCCCGTGGCCTCCAGGAAGTCACTCCTGCGCACCAGGGCGATGTAGTTCTCCGTCAGATACATTTTCTTGGGGTTGTAGGGCTTGGGCTGCAGCTCTGCGATGCTCTCGATCTTGCGCTCCTGGCAGTTGACGTTGAGGCCCAGATCGGAGATTTGCAGGTTGCAAGTGCACGCGGTGGGACACTCCAAAGGCACCGGAGATTTGGTCTGGTAGGCGATGCTGGGGCCATAGTTGCCATAGCCCAGGTCCTTGGAGGGCTGCCGAGAGGTGGGGCGCACCCTGGGCTTATTGGGTTGGCGAGTCCCCTTAGGGGGTTTCAAGGGGGGTTTGTAAACAGCAGAGGAAGAAGTGGCCACGGAATTCACCGAGGCCGGGGTGGTATGTAAGTACCCCGTGGTGCTCAGAGGCGTCTGCGGCCTCATCTCGTAGTCCGAAATAAGTTTCCTTGGGCAGAGTTCCTGCTTGGACACTTCGTCCAAGTCCCGGCCGTGTAAGCGGAAGGGGGTCTCACAAACCACATCCCCCACCAGGGCGGAGTAGGAGATGCTGTCTAACCAATCCTTCAGGGAGATCAGCTCACAGGAGCAATTCCAGGGGTTTTCCTCCAGTTGTAACTCCACGACTTTATCCATATGCTGCAAGAGCCCCACGTAGGGCAGAAGTTTTAGCCGGTTGCCCCGCAGGTCCAAGTGCGTTAACGGCACAAAACGGAAAAGGTTGTTGGGTAAACTGGACAAGAGATTGTCATTGAGGATAAGCACCTGCAACAAATGCAGTTTTCCAAAAGCGTTGGGTTCAATGACACTGATGTAATTGTAATCGACCTGTAGGTACTCCAGGCTCTCCAAGCCAAGGAAGGTATCATCACGCAGAAGTTCCAGTTTATTATTGTTCAGATGCAATCTCCTTAAACCCCGCAGCCCGTGGAAAGCCCCGGTTTCAATGTCCTGGATTACATTGCTCCCCAGATGCAAAATCGAAGCCCCAGTGTAATTGACAAACTCATTGGGATAGAGACGACTCAAAAGGTTTCCAGACAACAAGAGGTGGTAGATTGGGAAACGGGGAGGGCTAATTTCTGAAAGGCTGATGATCCCCCGATTTTCACAGCTCACAGTTAAAATGCCGTCCTTTTCCTCACAAGGACATGCATTGTCACAGATTTCCCCATAATAATCGATGGTTTCTGCACACGAAAGGACGAGAGATGTTAGAGCAAACGCTAGAGTCTGCAGCATCCAGCTCTGCATTTTTCTGTGAAGATCCTGTTCCAAAGTTACTGGGGGGCAGCACGTGTGCATTTTATCTCCTGCAAGGGAGAGAGGGNGAATTATGTGACTTTGGGAACAGCCTATTAACTTCTTGAAATTAAGTAGTCAGTTTTTGTCATTTCAAACAAAGACTGAACTATTCTCACTGTTCCCTTGCCCTATTGAAAAATGAGGAAAGAATAAGGAGAGAGAAGGAGAGAGGGAAGGGTGAGATATAAAGAAAAAAAATGTAAGAAAGCCCAGAAATAAATATTATATATACATATATATATGTAATTTGAATACTTTGCTGAGTCATGAGTATAGGATTAATGATACAGGGCAAGAAACTGACATCTTAGATTAAGTTCTTAAATTCTAAACTTTTTCTTAAATTCTGACCTTTTTCACATTTTGTGTGGGTTCTTCATTACACACTAGTTCAATTCTTCTATCAAGGTTGAGGGAACAGTGGTGAGGGGCAGAGATGGATATCCAGGACATTTATCAAAAATTTCTACTCTATATACATAGAGGTGATAATGTTGCCTAAACAAAAGACATGTTCTGAGTATGATGCTAAAATTGTTTTGAATTGATTCATAACTGCAATCATTAGTTTAGCTGCAAAGCATTTTGAATATTAGCATACAAACTATCTACATTTACATGAAATATATTTTCTGAGATAATTTCAGTATCTACACTACAATCATAAGTAAGATTTTGTAATCTCAACCGGGAGATATATTTGTATGAGATTATGCAACATATCAAATTGAACAAGCACAAAGAGTAAGCTTAGTTTGCATTCAAATTTTAATTGATGTCTGCAACGTTACATATGTTCTCCAAAATTCTATAGAAAGAATTTCCTGGGTTCCTTAATCCAATCATATACCACTGAAATACCCAATTTAATTATTTACTCAGTATACCTGAAAACCCAAAATTCAGATATTCAAAACCACACAAATTATGTTCTGTTGTATATGTCAATGTTTTGGCAGGAAATCATGTGGAAGGAGAAAAATAATTCATTTTTAAATTCTACACAGTTTCATGATTTTCTATGTTAAAATTTCAAGTTTATTAGGGCAAGGATAAGTTTCCTTTTATCCTCTTCATACACATGGGAAGAGTATAATTTAAAAATTAGAAATAACTTCTTTCTATAAGTTATATAATTTTTTTTGAGATTAAAAAAATGCTGGATACCTTAGGAAGAGTAGAGGTAGAAATGAACCACCTACAGCGACAAGATTATATGAAATAGTGCTGGTTTGAAAACAATAATATTCTTTGTAAATCTTTGAAAAATACATCCACAAACTTTCTGGAAGCTACTTCTATTGTCCAGACCTACAGTTTATTACTTCATGTAATTGTTGCCTCTTAGTTTTTATACATCAATTAAGAAATAAAACTTAGTTACATGGAGGATTCTACTTTGCCCTAATATTTTATAATTTGTACAACACTGCCATATCTACATACGATAATATTGTGAAAGCAATTTTAAAGAAAAATAACTCCCACTGTGAAGACAAAGTTAATAGCAACCCCAATTGTGAAGGCAAATATTAATATTTATATTTATCTTCTAATCCTGGATCTAACATGGAGGAGGTAGATGGAGAGTAAGAGATACATTGTTTCCATGATAATCACATGACATTGTTTATTACTTTCTCTCTGAAAAAAAATTTTGGAAGGGAAAACTTGCACAGAACTGGGATAGTTTACTTCTCTTGGCCAAGGTAGTATTACTTTTTTTTTTTTAACTCCTTAGGGAAACTGTTACCACCTGTTCAATCTGAATTCAAGTAGTTACTGTCAATTTACTCATGGGTGAATGCTGCCTCTTTGTGGCAGAATGCCACAGAAAATGTTCCTTAAACAAAGTTCATGAACAGCCCTTGACATTGTACACATTGCAGGTGAGATTATGCAGACATGTACCAAACACCAATGAAGCATGTGGCTCTTTAAGGTTCAGATTAATCCAAATATTTCCTACCCTTGAATATAATCTAATTCACTTGCAAACCTTACTCAGACATGAACAGTTTATACTCACCAACATTTTGACATTTAGGATATAGATCAACTGGAGATAAAAGTACCCATCACAGTTGTTGCAGGTAGCTTTACACAAGGTAAACTATGCAAAATTGTAGACCAAATAAATAATAGTGGTATGACAAAATACAAAATCAATATGCAGTACATTACTTACCATGCTCCGCATGTTAGATGGATACTTCAGTAAGGAAAAGGAGTAAAGTTGAAATTTCATGAATGAGCATATTAAATTACACATTTAGATAACCATACTTCCCTGAACCAACAAAGGTGCAATTATATAAATTTGATCATTAGGGGGACAGGGGAACATTTTAGGAATAGAAGTTAGCTACTGTCTTAAATTAATAATAGTGATTCATTAAATCACACGGCTATTTCTTTGCACTTAAGTAATCATTACTTCAGTCCCTCATATTTGACATAGTTATCAAGTGTTTATTCAGAAACTATTTAAAAAATTACATGTGCTGGGATACATGAGACTGTAACAACAGTAGCCCCATCTTACAGAGATCCTGTTTGTGGTTATCATCATTGCTTGCTGCCCAGAGGGATAAAGACATTGTATAGAGATTTGTACAGTCCATCATTTGGTCTTCTGAGGTGCCAGCACACGTGGATCTGTACAAATGCAACTGGGTTTGGTTAAACAATCAAAAATTGGCTACAATAGTAGTCAAATCAATACATCATTTTGGTTGACTAATAAAAATACTTTTAAATCTTCTCTAATAAAACCAGAAACTTGCACATGATTCTTACTGGAATGGCCCAATTAATTGCCCTAAATATTTTTCTTTTATACATTGGGATACAATGTTTTTTTTTTTTTTTTTTAATTACAGATCCAATTGGGTGGGTTGCATTGACTTTTAAGATGTAAGTTCTCCATATTTTTAATAAGATTTTAAATGCTTTCCTGATATCACTTCAGTTTTGGAAATACAGCTCCTGATCTAGTGCGACACCTCTGTGAAAATCATAGGCTAAATAGTGAAGGAAAGAGAAATGCTAAATGTGCATATAAAAATAGGTGCTACAATAAAATATTCGTATATTTCATCAATAAGTTATTTTGACTAATCAATTATGGATCATATAGCTCTGTAATTTTAATGATTTGTCCACATCTATGGTGATCTTTTCAAGATCACAATACTTTTGATCTTTTAATTCAAATGTCCAGAATGCATACAAACACATCCTTTAAAAAGAAAGGAAAGGAATGAGAGAGGAGGGAGGCAGAGAAAGGAAGCAGGGAAGAAAGAGAGAGAGAATGGGGACGGGAAAAAGAGAGAGAAAGAAAAAAAAAACTTTCTATTAAAGTTGGGGGGTGTGCTAATCTCTCCACAAAAGCCATCTAGACCCACCCGTGGCTCAAAGGGGGAGAAGGGGAAGGGGAAAAGAGTAAAAGAGGAAGAGGAGAATCTATACGCTGTTACCTTCCACCATTCTCAACACTTCCAACCACTACAAAAATGACAATGACCTTTAACAAGTCACCCGCGAAGCACACTGCCCTCCATAAAGCCCGTCTCCTCGCCTCCCCCACACGCAAGAGAAAGTGATGTGCCCAGTGTACACAAACATTTCCCCGCGTGTGATATTAAAAGGAAATTGCACACCCTTTCAGTTTCTTCCGCCGTAGCTGAGAATCTAGTGCCAAGGCACTTCACCCTAAACGTTGAAACAACACAATGAATCAAATGGGGTTCACGGTGTGTGTGTCTGCTCGCTTGTTTGTTTGAAATGCAAGAGCTCCAAGGGAGTTTCTTTGCCTTTTAGAACTGGCTAAAGGTGGTCTGTTTTTCCAGCACTTCGAGGTAGTCCGGCTCAACGTTTAGTTTAGCTTTTAGCTCCAGATACTCGTTCCGGTTGGGTTCTACAAAGACAGCACTGGGGGGGCTGTAGAGCACCGGTTCCCTCAGCCTGCTGTCCCCCGCCCCCGGGTGCAAATACTGATGGGGGCGTCTCAAGTCATAGTTGGGGGAGAAGGTGTAAGCAGCGGGGCTGCACGGGAATTTGGGATATTCCGGGAGGCTGTTGCCAGCGGGGGTGGTGGCGCAGTGTTTGTCCGGTTCTAAAATGCCCCTGTAAAAGCGATCGGCGTCCTGCACCGGCGAGAGCAGGTCCTCCCGGGGCTCGATGGTGCTGACGCTATAGGCGGGGCTCCGCAAGTGGTGGCCTTCCCGCCTCTCGTCCTCCCCCGCCGGCTGCAGCTGCACCGGGGGCGGGGGCTGCGGCTGCGGCGGCGGCGGCGGCTGCTGCAGGTGGTGGTTGCTGCTGCTGTAGGTGACCTTGAGCTCGTGCAGGTCTTTGTAATCCTCCACGGAGTTGCCCTCCCGCGAGCGGTAGATGGGGTTTTTGCACATGTGGCCCAAGGGGTGGGGGATGTACTCGTACACGTGGCCCGCGGGCGTCTTCACCTTGGGCAGCGCCGGCGCGCGGTGCTGCGCGTGCGCGTGCGGGTGGCCCCCCGCGCCGCCGCTGCTGCCGCCGCCGCCGCCGCCGCCGCCGCCGTACACGCTGTACTGCATGTTGAAGGAGCTCACGTCGGAGTTGTGGGTGCTGGCGTGGTCGCTCTGGTGCTTCTTCCGGCGCTTCACGACGAGCACGAAGAGCCCCGCAGCCACGAAGACGGACATGATGAAAACCAGCAGCAGGCTGAGGATCAGCACCGACAAGGGCACCGACGACGCGGCGCCTGCGCCCGCGCCCAAGCCCGCGGGCGCCCCGGTGCCATTCAGACGCACGGCAGGGGTCACCGCGCTGGTCCTCGCGGGGACCTGGATGGACGAGGGCGCGGGCGTGGACACCACCACGTCCGAGTAGTCCGGGCACAGCAACTCCGACTTAATGGAGCGCATATCCGTCTCGGCGAACTTCTTGGGCGACTTGCAGATGACCTCGTCCACCAGGACGCCCGCTTTGAGCTGCTCCACCCACAGCTTCATGCCCACCACGTCGCAGGTACAATCCCAAGGGTTGTCGTGCAGGTCGATTTGGATGAGTGACGTCAGCTGGTCCAGGACTCCGCTCACCGGCAAGGAGGTGAAGTGGTTACTCCTGAGGTTGAGCCTCAGAAGAGTCAGGCCTGAGAAGACGCCTGAGGGCAAGGTCTGCAGGAGGTTGTTGTTCAGGAATAGCAGCTGGAGGTTTGGGACCGGGTCAAAAGTCCCAGGCTGAATCTCGCGGATGAGGTTGTATTGGAGGAAGAGATACTGCAGACTCTGCAGGCCGTAGAACAGCTCCGGGCTCAGCCGCTCGATCCTGTTGCCATTTAGGTAGAGGCGCCTCAGGTTGGTGAGGTCCCCGAAGGCGCGGTCCTGGATCGTGGAGATGCGGTTGTTGCCCAGGTGGAGGAGGTCCAGCCCCGTGGCCTCCAGGAAGTCACTCCTGCGCACCAGGGCGATGTAGTTCTCCGTCAGATACATTTTCTTGGGGTTGTAGGGCTTGGGCTGCAGCTCTGCGATGCTCTCGATCTTGCGCTCCTGGCAGTTGACGTTGAGGCCCAGATCGGAGATTTGCAGGTTGCAAGTGCACGCGGTGGGACACTCCAAAGGCACCGGAGATTTGGTCTGGTAGGCGATGCTGGGGCCATAGTTGCCATAGCCCAGGTCCTTGGAGGGCTGCCGAGAGGTGGGGCGCACCCTGGGCTTATTGGGTTGGCGAGTCCCCTTAGGGGGTTTCAAGGGGGGTTTGTAAACAGCAGAGGAAGAAGTGGCCACGGAATTCACCGAGGCCGGGGTGGTATGTAAGTACCCCGTGGTGCTCAGAGGCGTCTGCGGCCTCATCTCGTAGTCCGAAATAAGTTTCCTTGGGCAGAGTTCCTGCTTGGACACTTCGTCCAAGTCCCGGCCGTGTAAGCGGAAGGGGGTCTCACAAACCACATCCCCCACCAGGGCGGAGTAGGAGATGCTGTCTAACCAATCCTTCAGGGAGATCAGCTCACAGGAGCAATTCCAGGGGTTTTCCTCCAGTTGTAACTCCACGACTTTATCCATATGCTGCAAGAGCCCCACGTAGGGCAGAAGTTTTAGCCGGTTGCCCCGCAGGTCCAAGTGCGTTAACGGCACAAAACGGAAAAGGTTGTTGGGTAAACTGGACAAGAGATTGTCATTGAGGATAAGCACCTGCAACAAATGCAGTTTTCCAAAAGCGTTGGGTTCAATGACACTGATGTAATTGTAATCGACCTGTAGGTACTCCAGGCTCTCCAAGCCAAGGAAGGTATCATCACGCAGAAGTTCCAGTTTATTATTGTTCAGATGCAATCTCCTTAAACCCCGCAGCCCGTGGAAAGCCCCGGTTTCAATGTCCTGGATTACATTGCTCCCCAGATGCAAAATCGAAGCCCCAGTGTAATTGACAAACTCATTGGGATAGAGACGACTCAAAAGGTTTCCAGACAACAAGAGGTGGTAGATTGGGAAACGGGGAGGGCTAATTTCTGAAAGGCTGATGATCCCCCGATTTTCACAGCTCACAGTTAAAATGCCGTCCTTTTCCTCACAAGGACATGCATTGTCACAGATTTCCCCATAATAATCGATGGTTTCTGCACACGAAAGGACGAGAGATGTTAGAGCAAACGCTAGAGTCTGCAGCATCCAGCTCTGCATTTTTCTGTGAAGATCCTGTTCCAAAGTTACTGGGGGGCAGCACGTGTGCATTTTATCTCCTGCAAGGGAGAGAGGGGAAAAAAAAAAAAAGGAAACAACAGAATATGACAAAAACTTAAGGGATCAATCAGAAAGTCTGTTTCCTTCCTAATACTGTTTTTCTGACATCCAGAAGAAGGGAAGAGTAATGACACCCCACATCCCGAGGTACATGGGCATTCTCTAGACTTTATTAAAATCTGATATTCACTTTGATCTAAAGGTTGATTTCATTTTCTAATGACAACAGGAACACGCTGCTCCTTACAAGACAAGGGCAGGTTAGACAAAGTGCTGTTTTAGTGTTCTTGCCTCTCCCCCCCCACACACACACACTTTCAAAACCAATCCATAAATATACATAAAATGGCTGTCAGTTCAGATTCACGATTTAAATTTTAGAGAAAAGAAGTACCGTTTTTATCAGGTTGCCCCCTCACCTATACCCAGTCCCCCTGCTTTTCTTTCAAAACCTCTTCAGTTTACAGTTCACCGTGAAGGTCTCCCATTTTCACAGTTTTGCCCAGGAGCCACAATACTTGGGCTATTTTAAAACCACCGCTGGAAATGCCAGGGTGGGAACCTAAAGAATACTTTTCACAGAGGCAAAAGCATGCGAGATAAGGCATCAAAAGGACCCAGAAGAAGCTCTTAAGGCCAATTGTCTTCGTGAGCTTTGAGCATGGAGAAAAAGGAGAGCGCTTTCGCTTTGATGGTGGACTTCACTATCGCGCTATTAAGCACATCAGCGTCCTAATTGCATGCACGGTGCCACTTAGCAGCGCCTCCCCGAGAGCGCCCTGCGTCCACTTCTCATTGATCATGTCAGCGACGCTACTAAACCGCATTTTTAAGCCACTGAAATAGTTCTGCACGATGGATTACAAAGAACTCTGCGAAGGCATCCGCAATCCCGGAACAAGCACCGGGTACCTGGAGTTTAAAGAAGGCGTTCCCACCGCTTACCCAGAATCAGCTAAAAGTAAACCCAGGACCAGCGCCAAAGCCTCCCTCACCTCGGGCTCCGCGTCTCTTTGCCACGGTATGCAAAACTAACCCTACCAAATTAGCAAGACTGGGACTGAGCTACCACCTCACCAACATCCCCACCACTGGAGTTGCTTATTGTATTTAATTATCAAGGCTTTACTCCCCTTCACCCCCACCTTCTTCCCTCAGAAAGGGGACGTGGGCTGATGAAGAGGCGAAATAGAAGGGAGAAAGGAAGGGAGGACAGCAAGTGATACAAGTCAGTGCTTTAATATCCGAATTTCATCTCCCCAAGGAATCAATCTGACACTCCTCTCCCTTTTCTTTCTGGCTTTCTTTTTGTCCCTTTAAAGGCTTCCTTCGACTTCCTACTTCGAGTCGACAGCAGCGCTCAGAAGGAAAGGACATAAATGGAGCGAGTGTGTGCGAGTGTGTGTTGCGTTGGTTGGGGGAAGGAGGGGGAGAGGGAACATTCGGTAGAAATGCTGGGCTCGTGGAACCAATGCCTTTTTTCTCTGTCCAGCCTTGCTTGGCGCTGCCTCACCACCCCCGAAGTCTGATGTCGAATCGCAGCCCCTAACTAAAGCCAAGACGGTTCTGAAGCACGGGTTCAAGCCTGAAGACCAGGATCTGGATCCCCGAGTCGACTCCAGCCCGCGTTATGAAGAGCCCCTGCATTCTCACGCACGTGTGCAAGTGTGCCTGCGAATCATTCACGTGTGGTCACCCAGACGTGTCGAGACGAATGGGAACCCACAGTGTCTAAACCTTGCAAGTATCCTCTACCTCCCAACGCAGCGACAAAACACTTCCTGGCTTAACAGCGGCACAGACACCCTCTATGAAAGCAAAACGTTTACCTTGAAATCGCCGTTCACCGCTGGATCAAATCGGCACAGCCATTCAGCGGGGGCTGGGTCCCCTCCCCCTCCCGCCCGGCGCTTCCTCGCCCCCGTTCACCTCCCACCCGCTATGACAGCCCATCGCCAAACGTGTCCAGCCAATATTAAACTTGAGCGTTTACAACTTTAATTCAGTTCTGGCTCGCCAGGGTCGAAGAGCTTCCCTCTCACCCCACTCCCGATTCCCTCCTCCCTGATATCAAAGGAGCCCGAAAATTTGAGCAAATAAAGTTGAATGAGCCGGGCAAGGCTGACATTTTCTGACTGGGAAACGCACCTCCGATGTAAATTCGCGGGGACGCTGCACATTCTGAGTCTCAGATTTTTTTCTTTTTTTTTTCTTTTTTGGAGGGCGGGGGCGGGGAAGCTGTATCTGTTTCCCCCCTCCTCCCCACAAAGAATTAAACCCCGGATCGTCGTCCTAAGCATCTCAGCATGAAGCAACGTGGGGCCGGGTGGGCTGAAGCCCGGCACCCAGGCCGGACCGGCGGCTCCGGGGCGCAGGTGCTCCCACGGTGGCCCCCAGGCATGAGCCCCCGGAGTTCCAGAACGCGAGGCTCCCCCTCCCCCACCCCGCCCCAAAGCGAAGGCCGGGAAAGGGGAGGAGGGAGGAGAGGGGAAGACAGCCACCCGGCCGCCACACATACAGACACACACACACACTGGAGCTTCTTTGGCAAAGTAAACGGCCGACTTACCCCGTCTCACATCTCCAAGGCCCACTCATCATAGCCACTCTTGCAAAAAAAAAAACCCAAAAAACAAAAAACCCAAAACCTCTTTGGAATATGCACTAGGGCTCGGGAGTCGAGGCGGCGCGAGCACCGCGATCCCGGCGGCTGCGAGGAAAGAGGCGCCCGGACGCCGCCAGCCCCGGGCCGCCGCCGCGGTGGCGACCGAGGGTTCCGGGGCTCCCCGAAAGGTTCTCCCCGGCGCTCTCCGTGGTAGTTGGAGCGGGCAGCGGGGTGTGGGGGGAGAGTCGGGGCTGGTGGTGGTGGTGGGGGGGAACGATCGGGAGCGGCGGGCGGGGAAGGGAGGGGGAGGGGGCGGCG